>JAVJIF010023629.1:0-75164 GCA_038442645.1 Agave tequilana
GACCCAGGATCATCTAAGATCTCCTAGTCTGTAGCAACTTGACATTAGCTTTTATGGTGCATCAACAGTTTTTCACCCCAACATACCAGTCTCCGAGAGCATATCAAGCACATACTTTCTCTGAAAAAAGTAATTCTCTCTTGAACCTACTACTTCAATGCCTAAGAGGTACTGTAAAGATCTCAAGTCTGTAGTCTGAAAATGCTTCAACAAGTAGCATTTCAGATCAGCAACCCATGTCATCACTAATAATAATGATATTATTCACATACACTAGAAGAAGTAACCTCTTCCTTGAAGTTTTCGCCAAAACACAGAGTGATCCTCTTGAGTAACGAGAAAGTCCAAAAGCCCAAACAACATAGGCAAATCGTCTAAACAAAGCTCATGGTAATTGCTTCAATCCATACAATGACTTTTTAGTCTGCACACGTTCCCTGAGCAACAAAACTAGGTGGTTGCTCCATGTAAACTTTCTTGTCAAGAACACCATTAAGAAAAGCATTTTTAACATCTAACTGATGGAGGAACCAGTAATGAGTGGCAATCAAAGAAACAAGAATCCGCATATAATTCTACTTTATAATCGGCGAGAAGGTGTCTTGATAATCCAGTTCATATCCCAGAGAGTACCTTTAGCAACCAAACGGGCCTTCAAATGTGCCAATGACCCATTAGGATTCAGCTTTATAGTGTACACCCACCGACATCCAACTGTTTTTTTCCTAGAAGAAGAACAACAAGATCCCGGGTTCTATTCTGTTTTAGAGCCAACTTTCTTCCTTAATAACATCCTTTAAACCTGGGGTAGATAGGGCTTCTAATACAAATTTAAGAATAGAATATGAGTCCAAAGAAGAAATAAAGTCATGAAACAAAGGAGATAACGTGTGAATAAAATACAAAGCGAGAGAGATAGGATGAGATACGCAAGTACGTTTACCCTTATAAAGGGCAACAGGAAGATGATCATAAACACTCTCAGAGTCAATAGTACCATCACTAGAGGTGAATGTAGATGTATTCTCACTTGTTTGTGCTCCAAAAATTGGAATAGCAAAAGGTGTTGGCACTGGTACAGTAGAAGTATGTCTTGTGAAGAATCCGGTTGGTTCTATAAACCAGTAATGAGTACTAGTTCTCCATGTACTGGTGGCAATCTATCTGGATGTGTATCAACTGATGATGGAATATATACAACTGATGGACACTGAATAATAAAAAAAATATTGTCGTCCTTAGACTCAAAGGGAGAAGACTCTTATCGAATCTAGATTTAAACTCAAAAAATGTGACATCAGTTGAAACATGAAAATGATCTAGTGGAGGGCAATAACATGATACCCTTTCTGTGTCCGAGAGAATACCCAAAAAATATATTTGAGAGTACGAGAATCTAGTTTTGTTTTATGAGGATCATTTTTCTGAATAAAACAAATGCACCCAAAAATCTTTTATGGTACGAAAAATAATTGTTTTGAGGATATAATACTGAATAAAAGATCTAATTTGCAGAACAGAAGAAGGAATCTGATTAATTATATAACACGTTGTAGGAACTACATCACTCCAAAATAGTTATGAACTTTCATATGAATAAGCAATGTGTGAGTAGCTTCAAACAAATGACTTTTACGTTCAGTGACCCCTATTGTTGAGGAGTGTATGCGCATGAGGATTGATGAATAATATCATGCTCAGTCATAAAATTTGTGAAGACGAACTAAAATACTCCTTAAAATTAACAGATTATAAAATTTTCACAGAAGTATTAATTTGATTTTAATCTCAGAACAAAAATTTTGAAATATAGAAAAGATCTCAGAACGAGATTCATGAGATAAAGTCAAGTAACACGCGAGTAATCATCCACAAAAGTATGGAATACTGAAAATCAAGTTTGAATTTTATTGAAGATGCAACCCATATATCTGAATAAACCAAATTAAGAGGATGATTAGCCTATTTATTGATTCTACTAGGGTAAGACATTCGATGATGCTTCTCTAATTAACAAAACTCACATTTTAAAGGCTCAGCTTGACTAGAGTCAAGAACTAAATTTTTAAAACCGATATAAGAGGGATGACCTAACTACAGTAATGATCAAAAAGTAAAATTAAACTGGAGCACGCCACTGATTTGGAGACCAAGTCTAGGTAATGCAATCTGTCTTTTCTCATGCTAGGTGTCAATCATCTTCTTTGTTTCAAGTTCTTGTAGTTCACAAAATATATGATATAATTTTACTGAATAATTTAATGCTCTTGTAGTTCACAAAATATAGGATATAATTTTACTGAATAATTTAATGATCTTGTTAGTTTACTAACTGATAGTAAATTGAAAGGAAGGTTTAGAACATAAAATAAAGTACATGTGATAGAGATAAGAAGATGTAGTATTAGAAAGTGCTATGCCTTGAAAAGAAATAGAACCATCAGTTAATGGAACAGAGGAAAAACACGTAGAATCAGAGAGAATAATACTTGGTTTCCAATCATGTTATCAGAAGCTCCTGATTTATAATCCAAGTAGGAGAACTATATGAAGTATGAAAAGCAGTAGAATTTCCTATTCGGGCCAAAGTGGCTCTAAAAGAAAGTGAGTTGATGATGTCTGAAAACTATTAAAACATCTGATACAACTGCTTTTTCATCTGCTCCTCATTAGCAGAACTCCTGCTATCAGAGTGCTTCTTCTGAGTTGTGGCTATTGAGCACATTAAAATTATTATTACTTTTCCCTTGTAATAGTGAGCAATTGTATTTGGCGTGGCCTCCCTCCTTACAATAATAATAATACATCACCTCTCCTCCTCGTCCTCCAGAACAACCACCACCACGGCATCTCACATGACCTCTACCTCCAAAATTGAAATACACATAGAGGGGGTAAATAGGTGTACTAGCTAATATAATGACAAATGATATGGAATTAAAACTTAATTGCAACACACTATGTGTAACCAAAGAGTGTAGCCGAATTTCCCGTGAAGGGCTCTGGACTATCTCCTCTTGACTCTTCTAAATAAAAGTTGAGGTGCTATATGAAGCTCTCGTGGTTCAACACAAGTATGGGCACACAAACAATACCAAGTATGTATGAGATATGAACAATATAAAGCAATGCAAGATATAAGAGAGATAGAGTTTAGAGATAGTGGATCAAACTCAAACACTAAGATATGTTTCGAGGTCGAGCCACTACTCTATGTCCCCGCTTTCATACAAAAGGATTTTCACTACGTCCATACAGAACCTCCCACAAAGGGAACCTCCACCGAGGAATTTGCAATTACCAACTTGGAGTGTACAACTCCTCTCTCCAAACAACCACCTCTACACAAGAGGCAAGGCACAAAGACAAAACTCAATCACTTCTACACAAGAGGGATGGGAACAAAGCAAAACTACAATCACCTCTACATAAGAGGGATAGACACAAGTCAAACCACAACCACAATCACCTCTACACAAGAAGGACAAGGCACAAAGCCAAAACTCCAACCATAATACCTCTACATAAGAGGGATGAACACAAACCCAAAACAAAGAAGAGATTACAAACTTGGTGATCACAATAGACCACAAACAACACTTGGTGATCACAATAGACACAAACAATCTTCCTCAAAAAAATAAGATCCTATAGATAAGATTAGACTGATAGCTCAAGTGTGAGAAAACAAGGTGTTTGAAAATCAAAATCACAAAGAAAAATACTGGGAAAATACTAGAATGAAATAGAAATGAAGATCAAAACTAATTTCCCAAAGACTCTATTTTTCTTTGATTTTTCTAACCCTTGAAAATAAAATAAAAGATAGAAATTTGAAGCACAAAAACTCTTTTGAAACTCTTTAGAAAATGGGCAAGATGGCACTAGTAAACTGGTTGAAATCTTCTAAAATCTTATACAAAACAGCCCCCAAAACCCCTTTATATAGGGATAGGAGAAAAATAGCTGTTGGCAGGAGAAAAGGTCCAGATTGCCCTTCGGTCAACCGGCCCAACGGTCATATTTTTGACCGTTGGCGCTCTGGTCGACCGCCGCGTTGGTGACGGCACTACCTGAGAGCTAAGTAATACAGTCGGTCGACCGCCCGGTCGACCGGCCTTCTAGGCTGGTCCTTGTACACGTTCTCGTGCACATCGATCGACCGACCGGTCGACCGGCCACTGGTCCGGTCGACCGCCAGCAGACTCTGGCTGGAATGAGACTTGAAACTTAGTCATTTAACTCCAATAAAATCCATAAAATCTCATAAATTCCACAAAAATAGGTTCTTATAAATATTTGAAGAATAAATATGTATGATCAAAAATCAACACATATTTCAACTATTTGAACTTTTTTATGATATAGAAATTAGGCTTAAACACAAAATCAGTATTTTTCGAAAATCAAACTTGAAATAAAAATCCGATTTTTTTTCAAACTTGAATAAATACAAAACATGATATTTAAACTCTTTTGAAGTATAGAGTGTATGGATAGAATCCAATACACATAAAAAGATATATCTTATGTTTTTGACATTAATCCAAAATAGGTTTTGTAATTACAAAACTCCAAACACATGAATAGGATCATCAAAGTAAGTTTTTCTAAATATATGAACCATATATGTATATAGATGAATTTAATATACATTAAATCATGTAAATTTATTTTGATTCTATCTATTCATGAAAACTATATATATGTATTTGAACTCCAAAACCGGTTAAACTGAAAACCAAACATATTAAACTTGTGTGTGTGTGTGAACTTGAGAATATCAACACTATCTATCTTTAGACAAGATCTAAACACAACTAAACTAAACACAAACCGAAATCTTCTTGTAAAACTCCTTCTCCAAGTCAGCTTGATCCAAACACGATCCAATGAGCTAGGCTCCAACCGAGTGCTAGATGCGATCTTGACGCACGAGCTCTTGAATCTATATGTGTTAGCTCCTAAAAACTCTTTTGTTGAACCTAAACACCTACTAAGATCTGATAGTAAACCTGAAACTATATAACCACATGATCATTAGTATTATAACTACATGAGTTAATCATCATCAAAACTAGAGTGATGGGCCTTTGGGCCAACAATATGACTCCCACGATCTCTACCCCCTGTTGTTTTGCCTTGAATAGCACGAGCGAAATGAGCCTGAGACTCCACGCTAGCCAGATTTTATGACCTTAAAGGAACAACTTCATGTAAGTGATACATATCCTCAAGTGACTTGATAGTGAACTTGCCAATATTTGGTCGAGCCTTCGAGAATTCTAGGCGCAGTGCTTCTAAGAAAACAACAACCATCAATTTTTTCCATTTCTCTTGCATCTCATTCACATCACCTGTAATAGAAAAACTCTCCTTGACTTTGTCGAAAAGTTGTTAAAGTCAGCATAGAACCGGGACAAAATTCGACTCTCCTGTTTAATCCTGAACAACTCATGAATAATATCATATGCTAGACTCAGGTTGCTTCCCCTGAAATAACTGTCCAAATAGATCTATATCTCCTTACAGTCTTACAATTTAGAACTAGATCCTGGCCGCGTGGCTCTATGCTGTTCAGGATGGTGATATTTAGCTCTTCAAGTCTGTGTCTTTGGATCGGGGAATCGTCAGTCAGGTGGTAATTTTTAGCTCTCATAGTAACATGAATCTCAATAACTCATTTTCACTGTAGAAAGTTATCACCATTCAACTTTCTGTCAGTGATCTTTATAGATATAAACTTAGAAAACTGTTGGATTCATCTCTTCAACCGTCACTCAAAACTAACAAAATCAAGCAAAAAACCCTCTAAAATTACAAAGACGCTCAAATAAAAAACTAAACCAAGCTTCAACCCAGTACAACATAAGCTTACGCGGCGGTACTGTTCATCGTGAACAGTAATTTTTTTACAACTCTGAATTCAAATCAGATTTGAAAGAAGGAAATAGAAAAAGAAAATGTTGAAGAAGAAAGAAGATGGTGATGGTGATATTTTGATGGTGAGCTGAGATGACGATGATGAAGGTTGCGAAAAATAGAGAATCTTAGGATTATGATACTATGAGAATATAAAGAATATTGAGAAAGGGGAGATAGTATAATCTTATTTATAAGCAAATATAATTACAACTCTCAATAAAAATAGAACTTTTAATGAAATGTAGTAATATAACTGCTAATAAGTAACAACTCTTAATTACATAATGACTCTTAAATATATAATGATTCTTAATTACAAACGAAATGTATGATGAGGTGCATGTTTGGAGAAGAAGGAAAGAAAAAGAAGGGAAAGTGACTCTAATGAAATGCATGATGAGGTGCATGTTGGAGAAGGAAAGAAAAGGAAGAGAAAGTGGCTTTGATGAGGTGGGAAAAGAGAGAGGGACTTAGAACCTTCCTTCGAAGTATCTTTTCTTTTAATTATTATTAAAAAATGCATAGAAGTGACAAGGCTCCGTTTGTTTCGCGTAAAACTCCGTAATTCGTAAATGACTTACTACCCAGTTATAACTACAGCGTTTTTTGGACCGTAATTCGTAAAAGATTTACGTAACTCAACTAACACTCACTTGCAATCCAGTTACCACTCACTTACAGCTCAGTTACAGTTAATTTTGTGGTCATACAAATTTGTATTATTTTGTTATATTAATTAAAAAAAATTTAATATTTAATTTTTTTAATATTTATTTGCAGTATTAAAACTTTTAAAATCACCAAATAGTTAATTTTGTGGTCAACTTTTTCACTTACGACTTATACATTACGATACCAAACACCATAAAGTACAATACACTTTCCACTTTACAATTTTATATTACCAACCAAACACCGTAAAATTTACATACATGTAACTCATTTACAATTGTAAAAGATTTTACCATTACAACTACGAATTACGGTCAGTTACGACAACCAAACAGGCCTCCATGTATTTGTCTCTTGAGGCATAGGAAAAGACTTGCAAAAGTAGGCCCACTAATTTAAACCATTGCACTTAACATAACTAGTTTTTGCTAGTTTTTTGGGGGTCTTTATTGAATTTTATTTGAATCGAAGGGGCTGAGATTTCAAAATACAAGTTTGAAATAGACATTGTTTGCAATTTTCTTGGTCCAAAAATTGGGAGAAATATGAGTTATAGAACTGCTTACTAATATATGGTTAAACTACAAAAAATGGACTCGTTGAATACCAAAATGGCAAAAGGAAAGTCAAAATTCACTTCAATTTGTGTGGTGGTCCATATGCCAAAATGTGAAAGATGTGTTAAATGGAATCTTGTTTAGGCACCTTGAGACCTATGAAAAAGCAATGAGTTAGAAATGATCAATTCTGAGATTATTAGATGAAACTAATAGTTACAACAATGAAACTTTTACCCTAGAACCCTCTCATATAGTTACAAGGATCTAAAAAAATTTGAGGGGCTAAACAACAAAAGGAAATTTTACAAATTCGTGGGCCAATAAGGTTAACTAAGGAATAATTAGTTGTTATTAGCAAATCCAATGGGATTTGATTAAAGGAAGTGACTTAAATACCTTAGGCAATGAATATCTTAAACTGATAGATACATGCAAGGAAGCAGGCCGGAAATGAAGCATGCACAAGAGAGGAGGCTAAAAAAGAGAATAAATTTTAATACGGTAGAATACAGGTTGACAAACAATATCCATTTTTGTTTCATAGTGTTTTCTTTTCGTATATTTCTTAAATTTGTATACAACACTCTGGGCAAGATAAAGATAAAGGATACCTCCGAACTTGTTACTCAATAGTGGAAGCAAAAAGTCATATTTCAAAATCAATCTCACATGTAGTGAAACATGAGTAATGATATCGGGCCTGTTTGGTTAAGGGTGGAAGTAAGGAAGTGAGGAAGTAGTAATAGTTCCCTTTGAAACTTAGGAATTAGTTAGTAAGTTTTCCGGTGTTTGGATGTTATTGGGAAGTATGATTTGAAAAAATGTTATGTCTTTTTCGGTGTTTGGATAGTAATGTGGAAGTGGAAGTGAAAAAGTTGACCACAAAATTGACGCAAAATAATATTAAAATAAAAATTAATAAGAAAATAAAAAATGGACTGTAATTAGAATGTAAGTGAGATTTACATGATAAAAAATTAACTATTTTGTGCTGCAACTTATTACAAATGAGATTTATATGACCATAAAATTAACTGTACCACTCTGAAAGTGAGAAAATAGTTATGTAAAAGAGAAAAGAGAAAAGGAAAAAGGATTTTCTTATTTTTTTTTGGTGTTTGGATAAATAAGGAAGTGAGCAATTATACTTCTCGTTTCCCCCTACTTCCGCCTACTTCCTTCCAACCAAACACGCAGCAGATAAGATCTTATTTTATATGAGATTTGCAATCCACACAAAGGGCAGAGTTATAAATGTGGTTTCATTAATTGTGCGATCCTGAATAATAGTTAATCGGATTAAGCAAGGAATATGCAGGGATTAATCAGAATTGAATATTTTAATATATTTAATTGATTTCTACCTCTTCAACACATACAATGAAAACTACTTTCTTAAATGCTTTAAATAACTTGTAGTCTTGTACTATATGCTGGTTATTTTGCATACACAAGTAACACAACCTCTTCAGTCCTTCCAATTTGGTAAATATGCATATCATCAAATATAGATTCATAATTCATCAGATCAACATGCATACAAAAAGAGCAACATGCTAAATAGCCAAAAATCGTCGCTATCACAGCTGAGTGTGAATCCGGGTCAGATATGAAATAGAAGCATAAACGATTAATGTGAGCAATTTCTCTTTATGTGAATGACTAATGCGATTAATCTGCCAATTAGTCAAACAATTAATGCGAGCAATTAATGCATTTTTATGCAATGGAGTTCCGAATAGGATTAATCTAATTTTTAACACTGCAAGGGAAAAACATTCTGATGAGGCTAATGATAATAGTCTCTCTCTTTTCCATTTCCAAAGTTAAAAAATTTTCCTGAAAATCACCTAGAGAGGGGTTAATATATGATGTTAATCAATTATGTAGGAATTAAAAATTATTTATAGCAAATACACTTAATCTCAAATAGTATGCAATTATAAATAGATATAATAAATATTAAGCACAGATAAATGCAAGTGTAAAGAGTAAAGAGTAAAGAGAGAGAGTCAAGAATGAGTAAACTCCGCAAGAACGCTAAATTTGTTTTCAAGATTCGATCCACTGATGTACAACCTCGTCCCCAACTCTTGTGGATATGTAAGCACAATAATCGGTTCGCGAAATTGAAATATGTTTACAATCGTGATCTCGCAATATCACCTGTTAGACACACAACTCCTGCAGCA
Source organism: Agave tequilana (assembly GCA_038442645.1). Lineage (NCBI taxonomy): Eukaryota > Viridiplantae > Streptophyta > Magnoliopsida > Asparagales > Asparagaceae > Agave > Agave tequilana. Next base: position 9,350 of record JAVJIF010023629.1, read on the forward strand.
CGATTCCTCTTGGATCAACTTGGAGCCTCAACTCCTACAAGTTGTGATCCTACAAGATTGACTTCTTACAACCTCTCTCACTAAAGGCAAACAACACTTACAACAATGAACAAGGGTTGTGATAGATCACTACAAAACTTCTCACTAAACCACAAATCCTATAGTTATAAATTAGAACTGACAAGATCAAGCTTTGGGGGTGAGAAACACTAGAAAAGATTGGAATAAAAAGCTCTAAAACTTTTGTATACTCTCTCAAGAATTTAAAGTGGAAAAAAACAGTAAATTGTTGAAAAACTTGTTAAAACTCTACAAAACAATCAAAATTTATAGCAAAAGAATGATAAACGTTTGCTAGCATTCAACAGAAAAAAATCAACTAGCTGTCAAAAATGGGTGCAGAACTTTAATAATTAACGGTCATAAACGGCTAAAATTTTAAAATGCAGAAAGTCATTTTTGAAAGTATAACACTAGCTATCGAAAGCACATTCAACAGAGACAGATTTTCAAGAGAGAACTGTCGAAAATCAGTCAGTTGTGAAAACAACTTTACTCTCTGAAAAGTATTATCGAAAATTAGATTACAAGATGTCGAAACCTCTTTCGGACAGTTAGCAAAAAACACTAAGCAGTAAAAATGGGTCTCTTTTGAATTTTTCTAAGTTCTCTGGAAGAGGCTGTCGAAAGCGTGCAGAGAAGCTGCTGAAAGTTCTTCAGCTTAAAAAAATATATTATCTGATTTTGAATGAGCTGTCGAAAATAGTTCAATATTATCTGATTTTTCTAAAACTTGTTTAAAATCAATTTTAACTTCATAAATAAAAAAAGTTTCTTTAAATATTTTTGAGTTCTAATATGTATGGATAGACTCCACTACATAGCTCAATGGTAAAACTTTTATGAGATTTAATCTATATTAAAATTGATTTCCACTCAAAATCAAAATATTTTAAAACTTGGTTTTGAAAAAACTCAATTCTTTATGTATATCACTTTGAAAAACTCTTTAAACATCAAAACAAAGCCGTGTGTGTTATCAAACTTGAGCTAACAATTCTACAATCTAAAACTTTAACACATTTTCTAAAGTTACAGAAAACACAAGCTCCATTTCTTGAAACACAAAAATCTTCGTGTAGATGTTGATTTGAATCTGACTTCTTGAGCTTCAATCGTCAATGATAGATAGTCCAATGTGTATCGGTTAATGTTGATCATAAACTCATTTTCACTATAGAAAGTTGTCACCATTCAACTTTCTATCAGTGATCTTTTTAGATATAAACTTAGAAACTGTTGGCTTCATCTCTTCAACCGTCACTCAAAACTAACAAAACAAGCAAAAAAACGCTCTAAAATTACAAAGACGCTCAAATAGAAACAAAACCAAGCTTCAACCCAGTACAACATGAGCTTACGTGGCGGTGCTGTTCATCGTGAATAGTAAAAAAAATTTTACAAATCTGAATTCAAATCAGATTTGAAAGAAGGAAATAGAAAAAAGAAAGAAAAAAAAAATGTTGAAGAAGAAAGAAGATGGTGATGGTGATGGTGATGTTTTCATGGTAAGCTGAGATGACGATGATGAAGGTTACGAAGAATAGAGAATCTTAGGATTCTGATACTATGAGTATACAGAGAATATTGAGAAAGGGAGGAGAGTATACTCTTATTTATAGGCAAATATAATTACAACTCCTAATAAAAATAAAACTTTTAATATAATGTAGTAAAATAACTTCTAATTAAGTAACAACTCTTAATTACATAATGACTCCAAAATATATAATGATTCTTAATTACAAATGAATGCATGATGAGGTGCATGTTTGGAGAAGAAGGAAAGAAAAAGAAGAGAAAGTGACTTTAATGAAATGCATGATGAGGTGCATGTTTGGAGAAGAAGGAAAGAAAAGGAACAGAAAGTGACTTCAATGAGGTGGGAAAAAGAGAGAGTACTTAGAACCTTCCTTCGAAGTATCTTTTCTTTTAATTATTATAAAAAAAATGCATAGGAGTGACAAGGCTTTCCATCTAGCCCAGGTATTTGTCTCTTGAGGCGTAGGAAAAGACTTGCAAAAGTAGGTCCCACTAATTTAAACAACTGCACTTAACATAACTAGTTTGTGCTAGTTTTTGGGGGTCTATATTGAATTTTATTTGAGTCAAATGGGCTGATATTTCAAATACAAGTTTGAAATAGACATTGTCTGCAATTTTCTTGGTCCAAAAATTGGGAGAAATATGAGTTATTGAACTGCTTACTAATGTATGGTAAACTACAAAAATGGACTCGTTGAATACCAAATGGCAAAAGGAAAGTCAAAATTCACTTCAATTTGTGCGGTGGTCCATGGTGCCAAAATGTGAAAGATGTGTTTACATGAAGTCTTGTTTAGGCACCTTGAGACCTATGAAAAAGCAATGAGTTAGAAATGATCAATTCTGAGATTATTAGATGAAACTAATAGTTACAACAAAGAAACTTTTACCCTAGAACCCTCTCATATAGTTACAAGGATCTAAAAATTTTGAGGGGCTAAACAACAAAAGGAAATTTTACAAAATTCGTGGGACACTTAAGGTTAACTAAGGAAGAATTATTTGTTATTAGCAAATCCAATGGGATTTGATTAAGGGAAGTGACGTAAATACCTTAGGCAATGAATATCTTAAACTGATAGATATATCTAAACCAGCAAGGAAGCAGGCCGGAAATGAAGCATGCACAAGAGAGGAGGTTATAAAAGAGAATAAATTTTAATACGGTAAAATACAGGTTGACATAACAATATCCATTTTTGTTTCATAATGTTTTCTTTTCGTATATTTCTTAAATTTGTATACAATACTCTGGGGCAAGATAAAGATGGATACCTCAGAACTTGTTACTCAATAGTGAAAGCAAAAGTCTTATTTTCAAAATCAATCTCAGATGTAGTGAAACATGAGGAATGATATCGGGCCTGTTTGGTTAAGGGTGGAAGGAAGGAAGTAGTAATAGTTCCCTTTGGAACTTGAGAATTAGTTAGTAAGTTTTTCCGTGTTTGGATGTTGTTGGGAAGTGTGATTTCAAAAATGTTATGTCTTTTCTGGTGTTTGAATAGTAATGTGGAAGTAGAAGTGAAAAAGTTGACCACAAAATAATATTAAAATAAAAATTAATTAAGAAAAATAAAAAATGGAGTATAATTAGAATGCAAGTGAGATTTATATGATCAAAAAATTAACTATTCTGTGCAGCAAGTTATTACAAATGAGATTTATATGACCACAAAATTAACTGTAGCACCGTGGAAGTGAGAAAATGGTTGTGTAAAAGAGAAAAGAGAAAAGAAAAAAGAGTTTTCTTATTTTCCTTTTTCGTTGTTTGGATAGATAAGAAAGTGAGCAATTATACTTCCCCGTTTTCTTACTTCCGCCTACATCCTTCAAACCAAACACGCAGCAGATAAGATCTTATTTCATATGAGATTTGCAATCCACACAAGGGGCAGAGTTATAATGTGGTTTCATTAATTGTGCGATCCTGAATAATAGTTAATCGGATTAAGCAAGGAATATGCGGGGATTTATCAGAATTGAATATTTTAATATATTTAGGGCGTGTTTGGTAACTTGCAAAATGTTTGCAAAATGCAAAAATTTTTACAACTTTACATTTTACACTTGTTTGGTTTCGTTTGCAAAATGCAAAATGCAAAAACTTTTGCAACTCTTCTTTTCCCACTTGCAGTTGCTACAGTTAAATTTGTGGTCATGTAAATCTCACTTTTACACTCATATTTTCCCACTTACAGTTGCTACAGTTAATTTTGTGGTCATGTAACTCTCACTTGTAATACACTTACAGTTCAAAACAGTTACTTCATAATCAATATATAATTAAATATTATTAAATATTTAATATTTTAATAGTGTTCAATTTCTTATTTAATTATTTAATTATTTTATATTTTTAATCTTTAACTTTTTTATTGTTTTAATATTTAATATTTTACTATTTTAATTTAATATTTTAATTTAATATTTTATTATTTTATTAATACTTATTCCATTTTTTATTATTTTATTTAGAGTTAATATTTTATTAATATAACAGTATTATACTTTAATATAAAATTACTATATATTTAATTATTTATTTTTTAATATAAAAAATTACTTTATTAATATCATAATATATTTTATTATTATATTAATATTTTATTATGTTAATATTGTAATAATAATTCAGTATAATAATACTATAATGATAATTTATTATTAAATTATAATTATATTTTACTTTATTAATTTTATATTTCTATAATATTAAAATAATATTATAATAAAATTTATATTATAATAATTTCAAGTATTTTTAATATTATAATATTATAACTATATTTTATTATTGTTGTAACATTTTTTAATATTTATATCTTATTAGTATTCTTAAAATTTTATTAATGTTCTTTAGATTTTCTTAAAATTTTATATTATTTATTTAGTTAATATTTTACTATTTATACTAATATTTTATTAATATTATTCTTATAAATAAAATATTAAGATTATTAATTTTTATCTCAAATTTATTAATACAATTTAATTTGCAATAGTAAATTTAATTTCATAGTATTTATAATATTTAAATCACTGCTACAGTTAGTTTTGTGGTCAACTTTTCCACTTACACTTTTGCATTACCAACCAAACACCGTAAAATACAATATACTTTACCATTTACACTTTCACTTTATCAACCAAACACCATAAAACACAATATACTTTTCCATTTACACTTTACTTTATCAAACCAAACACCGTAAAACACAATATATTTTCTCTGCTACAGTTCACTTTTTCCATTCTCATTTTACGACTTACGACTTGCGACGTTTTGCAACGAAACATACAGGCCCTTAATTGATTTCTACCTCTTCAACACTTAAAATGAAAACTACTTTCATAAATGCTTTAAATAACTTGTAGTCTTGTACTATATGCTGGTTATTTTGCATACACAAGTAACACACCTCTTCAGTCTTTCCCATTTGGTAAATATGTATATCATCAATATAGATTCATCATTCATCAGATCAACATGCATACAAAAAGAGCAACATGCAACTAAACAACCAAAAAATCGTCGCTATCACAGCTACGAGTTGTCGTAGTGGCTCGAAGTTGCTGAGGCAACGTGAGGAGAGAGATTTGATATAAGGGTCCAATTGGGGAAAGGCAAATCAAACCCTAATTTTTCTAGCTAGAGTGTGAATCCGGGTCAGATATGAAATAGAAGCATAAACAATTAATGCGAGTGATTTCTCTTTATGTGAATGACTAATGCGATTAATCTGCCAATTAGTCAAACAATTAATGCGAGCAATTAATGCATTTTTATGTAATGGAGTTCCAAATAAGATTAATCGGTCGATTCATCGACCAATTAATCTAATTTTTAACACTGCAAGAGAAAAAACATTCTGATGAGGCTAATGATAATAGTCTTTTTCTTTTCCATTTCTAAAGTTCAGCAATTCTACTGAAAATCACCTAGAGAGGGGGTGAATATGTGAGGTTAATCAATTATATAGGAATTAAAAATTATTTACAGCAAACACACTTAATCTCAAATAGTATGCAATTATAAACAGATATAACAAATATTGAGCATAGATAAATGCAACTGTAAAGAGTAAAGAGAAAGAGTCAAGAATGAGTCAACTCTGCAAGCACGCTGCATTTGTTTTCGAGATTCGATCCACTGATGTACAACCTCGTCCCCAACTCTAACGGATATGTAAGCGCTATAATCGGTTCGCGAAACTGAAATACGTTTACAATCGCGATCTCGCAATATCATATGTTAGAGCCGCAACTCCTACAGTACGATTCATCTTGGATCAACTTGGAGCCTCAACTCTTACAAGTTGTGATCCTACAAGATTGACTTCTTACAACCTCTCTCACTACAAAACTTCTCACTAAACCACAAATCCTATAGCTATAAATTAGAACTGACAAGATCAAGCTTTGGGGGTGAGAAACACTAGAAAAGATTGGAATAAAAGCTCTAAAACTTTTGTACACTCTCTCTCAAGAATTTAAAGTGGAAAAACAATAATTGTTGAAAAACTACTTAAAACTCTACAAAACATTCAAATTTCCAGGAAAAGAATTGATAAATGTTTGCTAACATTCAACAGAAAAAAATCAACTAGCTGTCAAAAATGGGTGCAGAACTTTTGATAATTAATGGTCATAAACGGCTAAATTTTTAAAATGCAGAAAGTCATTTTCGAAAGTATAACACTAGCTGTTGAAAGCACATTCAACAGGGACAGATTTTCAAGGGATAACTATCGAAAATCAATCAGCTGTGAAAACAACTTTACTCTCTGAAAAGTATTGTCGGAAATTAGATTACGAGATATCGAAACCTCTTTCGGACAGCTAGCAATAACACTAGGCAGTACAAATGAGTCTGCTTTAAACTTTTCTGAGTTCTCTGGAAGAGGTTGTCGAAAGTGTGCAGAGAAGCTGCTGAAATTTCTTCAGCTTAAAAAAATATATTATCTGATTTTGATTGAGTTGTCGAAAATAGTTCAATATTATCTGATTTTTCTAAAACTTATTTAAAAGCAATTTTAACTTCATAAATAAAAAAAAGTTTCTTTAAATATTTTTGAGTTCTAATATGTATGGATAGACTCCACTACATAGTTCAAATGGTAAAACTTTTCTGAGATTTAATTTGTATTAAAATTGATTTTCCACTCAAAATCAAAATATTTGGAAACTTGATTTTGAAAAACTCAATTCTATATGTATATCACTTTTGAAAAACTCTTTAAACCATCAAAATAAAGCCGTGTGTGTTATCAAACTTGAGCTAACAATTCTACAATCTAAAACTTTAACACCTTTTCTAAACTCACAGAACACACTCTATTTCTTGAAACACCAAAATCTTTGTTTAGATGTTGATTTGAATCTGACTTCTTAAGCTTCAATCGTCAATGATAGATAGTCCAATGTGTATCGGTTGGTGTTGATCATTACTGTTTGATTTTAAATAATTTGTATCTTAATAAACAACCTATATTCTTTCAAACAACTTCAAAATCATTAGTTTCTTAACTACAAGAGTTGGGAATTATCAAAACACGGGTGATTGAATCTTTGGGCCAACATCTCCCTCTTGTACAAATGGGCATAGAACCCACCCATCTTCAGAGCGTGCAATATATTCAAGGAATTAATGATATAGTCAACACGTGTAAATGATATGATAAACATGCAAGCAATGGCAACATGAAGGAGGTGTAAGATATTTCCTGATGCGATCCATACTCTATATCTTATTCCATATCATGACACACGTGCAACTTTTGTTAGTCAATATATTAAGTGTGGCTAATAGGTGCACTAAGTTGTAAAAGTCGGTGAGACTGAGTACTACTCTATTATTAGGGTTAGGGGCATTATGGGAAGACCACTAATCAAAGAGCTATATAAAGAGAGGAAGTCCCTCCCTGCAACAATGTATTAAACTCCACCCATAGGAAGCTAGGTTTGGTAGAAAGAAGGCTCCTCATCTCTTTTTCTACAGCGGCAATTCAGATCTGGGTACAGTTCATCGATCCCTCAAGAGGCATGTTCTTTAAAGGTTCTCTACAGTTTATAATATTCATATACATGTTATCCGGATTCGTACATAGAAACAATTGATCTCTTTCCATCATAAATAAATTCTAACAAGTGGTATCAGAACCTTTCTATGTTATCTATGTTTTGAGATCAAATCATGTTGAAATCTAATATATTTTTCATTTGAGAACCATTATCAAGAAACCTAGATCCCCATATAAATCATGTATGATCCTTCCTTGTATTTCTCGTGTTGGTGTATGCGTGATCGTCAATCTTGCTCCTCGTTCTGGTTGGATGATTTTCTAATGCTTTGCGTCGACTGTAGATATAAAGAATTATGTCAAAAAAAAAAAATATTCTTAACACCACCCATGACTTATGTTGATGCAAGTGATAATATATTTATTATTTCATCTTTTTATCTTTTTGCAAGTGTTGTTACCAACCCGATGCTAATTTCCAACTTTTGGATTATCTGCTGCATTTCATTTCATTAATCGTCAAATATATCCAGCCGCTCGTGAGGTTTTGGGCGCCCTGGGCCAATTTTTTTGGTGGTGCTCAGCCTCTGGCGCCGCCTCAGAGACCTATTCTCCCCACACAGTCTATTATATTACACGTGTACATTTTTAGTTGATCTGTTGAGACATGTCAGGATAAAAAGGAAGTTTGGTGTTTTGAGTAGCTCAGCTGATGGGAAAATTTTATATAAAAGTTTCATCATAATATTTACTAAAGTAAGGGCATAATGCACATATACCTTTTAATTTCTGTGGACAATTTCTTTAATTGTCACATGTATCATGCACATGTTTTTTTAACTAGTGATTCTAATCTGAATCGTTTGATATTTCTTGTTCGTAAGTTCCAAATTCATTTCAAAAAATATAGTTCTCAACAATCAGAAGGATCGTGCGTACATGCCTTTGAATTCAGATATATTGACTGTGATTGTTGATGTTTTCATAGTCTATTTAAATTGAGCCTGGCCTGGCAACTTAATGTATCTTAGTCTTCTTGAATAAGAAATTCTCATTTGGAGGTTTATTTTTTTTTTTTTTTAAGAATCCTTAGTCAGGCAAGAATTAAAATTTTCTTCCAATATAATCCACAACCTCAGCAAATTTTTTGACAGCTTAAGATAAATGTGATTTTTTTGATCATATTGTGAATGTGAATATCTTTACTTGTGTTCAATTAAAGGGAGTTGTCACTAAAGTTTTATAGGTAAAAAAAAATATTATCACATTCCATAAAATACAGTATCTCCAATAGGATTTATGTGAGATAAGATTAACGATCGTTTGAAAACCTAATATGACTAAGTAGATTTGCCCAAAAAGTAAACTATTTAGTAACATATTCTGTTTCTCTTATTTTGGGATCCCCTTTGTGATTCATTAAAATTGACATTGGTGTTGAGTTATTTAAAAATTCTATATATTACCCAAAGATGACAATAGAATTTTTAGGTAACCTAGTAACCTTGTAGGACAAGATAGACTCCACGTGTCGGGAAGATTAGAATAACCCTAAGCCTAAAGGATAGGAAGTGTCTGTAATTGAACCGAACGTGATCAGTCTAGTCTTGAGTATGATTTTATCATCAACTAGATGCAATCATAATTAGTTATTGCCCAAAGGCAATGTTAAATTATTAATTGTCGGACCCGCAGAATAAAAAGACATGAACCATGAACATAATCCCACTCTGACTCGACCATCCTAACCCCGAATAGGCTCATGGCAGTAAATAATTAATGCATATATATTCACATTAGTTTATTATGCACAATGAATATTAATCCAGTCTAGTATTTATTTTCACTACAGTCATGAATCTCACCTTAATCCAGAGACACTTGATTGGAAAAGAGACCCTGACAGAATCCAACTATTCAACCTGGGAGATGAAACTCCAGATAGTATTGGGTTTTTTTTGACTATGATTTTGGGTTGACCGAGGACAAGCCCATTATTGACCCAACGGCTACTGATGCAAAGAAGGCAGCACTCAGGTATCCATTGACAAATGGGTTAGGGCCAACAAGATGAGCATTCTCATAATTAAGTCTTTTATAGCCTATTATGAGTAGTGGAATTCCTGAGAAGGAGAACGCTAAGGATTTGCTTACGGTCATCAAGCATCAATTTGAAGGGTCTATCAAGAGCAGGCAATATAGCTGTTTGTGCCAACTCCTTTCTCTAAAATATGACAAAAGTGAAAATGTGAGGATGCATATCCTCAAGATTTCCAAGCTAGTTCTTCAGCTTCGGGAGCTTGGTTTATCTATCGATGACACCCTGATGGTTCGCTTGGCGGTGTTTTCTCTCGCGAAAAGCTTTGAGATGCTTCAGGTTCACTACAAGGATCAAGAAAAGGAATGGAGTTTGAATGATCTGATTGTCACATGTATTGTTGAAGAAGAGCATCACAAGAAAGATAAGATAAGACTGAATCTACACGCTTGACTCTTCAGTCAGGTATGAAAAAACTCTCCATCAATGCTGCCCACAAGAAAAGTTTCAAGAAAGGAGACTTCAAGAAAAATAAAAATTAGTAGGAATACCATAAGGATAATCAGAAGGTTGTTCCAGCTAACAACAACATGTTAGACTTATTTGGATTAGAGTCTAAATTAATTTGAGCCTACACAAGTCTAATTGGATTTATACACCCGTCCTTATAAGCCTATGTTGTTGGACCTAATAAAGAATTGATCAAGCCTGATGGTTTGGATCTTGACACGTTTCAATTACACTTAGCCCTGAGTGTATCAAAATTAAGATGTGAGACTCATCTACACGTGTGGAACTCATATTATCAATCAAGGGTCTAGATATATAATGAGTTGAATTAGGATTCCTTGATGTTATAGATATCATGGGTAGGATTCTCTCTCCACCACCAACCAATCTATTATGACTATTTCTCTCTTGGAGGCCTCTCATCTCCTCTAAGGATCAAGAAGGCTGGAGAGAAGAATCTCCTCCCTCAACTCCGGCGTCCTCGAGATCGTGTAACTTTCGGCATCCCATTCATGATGGAATCAGGTATGCCAAACCCTCTTTCCTTTTGATCTTAATAAAGAGGTTGTTACATGTATGAAATCTTGTATAGAATAATTATTAGATCCAACAATTGGTATCCGAGCCTCCTCTTTATCAGATCATCGGGATCTACAGAAACTTTTGATCTCGATCTATTAAAATTACAGTCGGTCTCTCTATTTAATTTAATAAAGAATTATTTTGAATTAAATTGAGATGATTAAATTGAATTATTTATATATTTTTCAGAATTTTTCTGTGTTATTATTTTTAATTCTGTTTTTTAAACTAAAACAGAAATTAAAAAAAGTAAAAAAAAAGGTTCACAATGCATGCAGAACATTGCATGCATGCAGGCGGCTGCATGCAGGTGGCACATGCTTGCGCTTGCTTGCAGGAGGGAGGAGCCTTCATGCAGGTGCTGCATGCAGGCGAGCCCTGCCTGGGCCTGCAGCTGCTGCTGTCGCGTGCTCCACCGGCCACCATGGGCCGGCGGTGGTCAGTGGCAAAACACCGGAAAAAAAAGGTTAATTATTTTGGGTTTCTTAATCATGTGATATTATAAGATTAATTAGGATTAAAAATTTTAGAGATAAAATTTGTTTTAATCTAATAAAAAAACTTACTCCTAATTCATATCATATTAAATTTTAATTGGGATTGTTGAGATTAATTTGAGTTTTAGGGTTGAGATAGAATTCTAGTCTATTAAGAAAATTTTGGGGTAGAATTCTAATCAAATAAAAAAAAAAACCTAATCTCAATCAATCCCACATTAACTAATCGAGTTTTATTCAGTTAATTAAATCTGACCCATAAAGGAAACTCATAACTTAACCATTGCGGGTCGGGTCTGATTCAGACTCGATAAGCATTTTGGACCTGTTTTGCCAAGAGAAACTTCAATTAACTATTACTGGCTCATCCGACCTCTGTTTTGAGCATGTAAATAACCATTTCGAAAGTCTTGACGAGCATTACAGTATTACAGGCACTAGACATGACAAAATCATAGTTAGCTGACATAAAGAAGGCATTGAAGTATTTATTTAACATAGTTATAGTATCCTTACATGCTTCTGCTTCATCAATATTTATTGCTCTAGCATAAGAAATATTGATGATTACTATAGTTGATAACACACAGATAAAGATATATGCATGTTCAAGTTAAAGAATTTATAAAAGAGCTTATTTGAATATAGTTCATGTGAACAATAACCAGCCCAAAAAAAGGCTGTTGATTGGCCGAATTATGTACGGCATCGGATACTTGATGTGGGTAATGCAAGTGGGAGAACCTTGGTGTGTGGTAATCAACCCAAAGGAAGGTTGTGACACTATAGGCCCATATTGCATTACCCTCATCAACTAATCCGATGACGGAATAAGACTCCAGATGCGTAGATTTGTATGGCCCATGCGTGTGGCAATCGGCCCAAATAAAGGTTGTCATTATGGCCAGGTCATTACATATATTATATGTCGATATAGATAACTTAAACTTTAGGACCAATCCTATAAAGGGACAATTGGCTCAAAGGAAGGTTGTTATCTTACATAGGACCTAGACTTTAGGGTATCTATACTGGGCTAGTACAGTTTGGCATATAGAGATACAACTTGTTCTGAAAGTTTGACCAGCAGCTCTATCGATTAAACTGGTTGCATTTTCTGAAATTCAATTTTTTATGCCTATTACAGGGAATTTTGTTAAATGCAATGTTTATGTTAAATTGATGAGAAATTTTACACTTATGTAATCTAAATTGAATGGTACAAGCTTTAAGAAGTGGTAAGATCACGTAAAAGATCGTTCTTGAATTCATGGACCTAGACTTCACTTTAAGGACTGATGAAACCCTACTGTCACTAGCAAAAGTTCAGTTAAAGAAAAGGCCAATTATGTTAAGTGTGAGAGGTTCAATATGATGTGTCATTGGTCATAAAATATTCTATTCCTATAACTATTAAGGGTTCTATGCCTGATAAAGTTAGTTTTAAGAGTTTTCCAGCTGAAATAGCTCACCGGTTTATTAAATCAGATAAAGTTGAGGCCATCATGCATCTTAGTAAGCTGATAAATATGCGCTATAACAGTAAAGAAAATATAAGTGAGTACATTATGAAAATACCCAATCTTCTTTCTAAACTAAAGATACTGAAATTGAAACTCTCTGAAGAGATTTTAGTGCATTTCATTCTGATCTCTTTTCTTACACAATATAACTTTTTCAAGATTATTTATAATGCTCAAAGTGAAAAGTGGAGTCTCATTGAGCTCATCAGTCAGTGTGTCTGGAAAGAAGAGAGATTGAAACAAGAAAAGGCTGAAAGTGCTCACTTAGCATCAGAGTAATAGTTCTAATAAGAAAGAAAAATATAACTAAAGGGAGGAACATAAACTCCACTACAGCTACTGATCCTAAGTGGCAAAGTGCAGGAGTAAAAAATCGAAGGTCATTGCATGCTTCTTCTGTAAGAAAGTAGGCCACCTCAAGCAGAATTGCATAAAGCATCAGAAATGGCTAATTGAGAAGGGTATATCTCATAATTATGTTTGTTCTGAAATTAATTTAGCTTTAGTGCCACCCAATACATGGTGGATAGATAATTCACATAAGCGATTCAATGTGGAACTATCAAACCCAAAGGAGACCCAACCCAGCTGAGCGATACGTACATGGGTGATGGGAATAAAGTTGCAGTTGAAGCTATTGGAGTTTGTAGCTTTAGATTAGATTCTGGTTTTTTGTTTTAGATTTGGATGAGAGTTTATATGTACCGTCCTTTTGGCGAAATCGTATTTCTATTTCATTGTTAGACAGATTTGGTTTTATTGTCACTCTTGATAATGAAATGCTTAGTCTACTTTTCAAATCTAAAGTTGTTGGTACTAAAATTCTGATTGATGGCTATATAAATTAAAACTCCATGCTTCATATCCTGAATCTTTATATGTGAATAGCCTAGGCACTAAGTGAACATTAATTAAAGAAACATTAGGAAGTTTGGTGCTAGACGGAGTTCAGGAGTCTTAGATTTGGTGTATACAGACATTCGTGGCCCATTCCTTACAACTTTCTGGAATGACCACAGATACTTCATCACTTTTACAGATGATTACTCTCGTTATGAGTATTTATACTTGATTCATGAGAAATCCCAATCACTGAAAATGTTTAAAATCTATAAAACTGAAGTTAAAAATCAACAAATAGAAAGATTAAAGCCGTTAGATCTGATCATGTTGGTGAGTACTATAGCAAATACGACGATTAGGTAGATGTCCAGGACCATTTGCAAATTTCTGAAAGAATGTGACATTATCGCTTAGTACACCATGATAGGGACACCTAATCAAAATGGTATTACAGAGAGATGAAATCACACACTAAAGGATATGGTTAAGAGTATGATAGCTCACACTACTCTATCAGAGTCATTATGGAGTGAAGCCTTAAAGACGGTTGTTTACCTCCTTAATAGAGTACCTAACAAAACAGTAATTAAAATCTCATATGAATTATGGACTGGTAAATCTCTCAGTATTAGGCATCTACATGTTTGAGGTTGTCCAGCGGAAGCTCGGTCATATAAACCATATGAGAAGAAGTAGGACTCAAGAATAGTTAGCTGTTTATCCGTAGGGTATTCTAAGAGGTATAAAGGTTTTAAGTTTTACTGTCCCTCTACTAAGAACATAATAGAGACGGATAATGCTAAATTTATTGAGGATATTCAGCACAGTGTGAGTCAACTATATAAAAATTTCACATTTGAAGAAGAATAGATTATTATACTCATGATAACTGTTCCAAATAATGAAGTAATTGTTCCACTGCCAAATAATGAAGTAATTGTTCCACTTCAGTATGAAAAAATAGTTGTACACCTACAAGGTATATATACAGTTCATCTTGAAGTAGATTCTCCTGATGAGGTAGAACCTGAAAATTCTCAACCACAAGTGCGTAGGAGATCAACTAGAGAGAGGAGATCAACCATTGCAAATGACTATATAGTTTTATCTCAAAGAGCATGAATTTGACATAAGGCTGGAGGATGATCCTATATTCTTGAATGAGGCAAAATTCAGCATTCACTCCACTAAGTAGTTAAATATCATGAAAGACGAGTTAAAATTCATGAAGGACAATGATGTTTGGGATTTAGTAGAGTTACCTAAAAGAAAGAAATTGATTGGTTGTAGATGGATGTTCAAAACCAAGAAGGATTCGAAAGGCAATGTCGAAAGGTATAAGGCACGTATTGTCGCAAACGGATTCACTCAAACAGAGGGCATTGACTATAAGGAGACTTTCTCCCCGCTATTCATGAAGGATTCTTTATCATGGCACTAGTGGCCCACTTCGACCTAGAGTTACACCAAATAGATATTAAGACTCCTTAATGGTGACATTTAAGGAAGAAATTTATATGGTGCAATCAGGCAATTTTGAAGCAAAAGGTTCATAATATTTAGTTTGCAAATTAAAGAAATCCATTTATTAAAGCAAGCATCCCGTCAATGGTATTTGAAATTTGATCAAGTAATATCTTATTTTGATTTTAAGGAGAATGTAGATGATCAATGCATTTACCATAAATTTAAAGAGAGTAGACTTATATTTCTTATGCTATATATGGATGACATTATACTAGCAAGTAACGATATGACTCTTTTACTTGAGACCAAAAGTTTTCTCTCAAAGAATTTTTAGATGAAAGATCTTGGAGACGTTTCTTTTGTAATAAGCATCCAGATTCAACGTGACAAGATACGTGGAATATTAAGTTTATCAGGCCTATATCGATAAGGTGCTAGATAGATGTGGCATGAAGAATTGCTCTAGGAGGGATAAGCTGAGTCTACTCCAATGTCCCAAGAACGACCTACAAAAAGAGCAAATGAAAGACAATTCATATGCATCGGCAGTTGGAAGTCTAATGTATGCTTAGGTTTATACCTTTCCAGACATAGTATATACCGTTGAGAAACTTGGTAGATAATTGATCAATTCTGAGATTGACCATGGGAAGACTGCCAAGAAGGTAATACGATATCTACAGAAGACTATATGAAATCTGATCAGCTACAAATGATTAGATACACAAATTCAGATTATGCTGAATGTATCGACAATAGGAAGTCCACTTCAAGTTACATTTTCATAATTACAAGAAGATGGTGGATTTAGTCGAGAGGCCATTATAACTACATTGTGACAATAAGAGCTATAGGGCTCTACTGCAATAGTGACAATAGTTCAGCAAAGTTGAAGCATATCGACATCAAGTTTCTTGTCATCAAGGATAAATGTTGGAATCACATTATGTTCGTTGATAATGTTAGTACTATTTTTAATATTACAGATCAACTCATTAAAGGACTTCCACCTAAAGTCTTCTTAGAGCATATTGCTCACATGGGGATGGCTAGTCATGATGATATTCTGGTTTAGTGAGAATGTATAATTTTATGTAACAGACATATTTCTAAGTGCACTTTATATTTATCGATTTTGATAATAAAGTGATAATTGCTTTCTTTAAATTTCTTTTGAGTTTAATTTGCGCATTTGATTTTGTTATCAGTTAGACTCGTTGGAGTTATAAAGTTAGATTCGTTGGAGTCATAAAATGAAAACCAGTTGAAATTATATCTTACTAGATCAGAGGATATTTTCATGCCACATGTCCACATTTGATCTATGGTGTTAAGGGTTTTGAAACTTGTGGTGTAAAAGGTCCTACCTCGATTATACAGAAGGTAACGACCGCCATGTTTGGTAGCAGGACACTTAATGGACTAGGTTGTATTGAAACATGATTTATTGACGGTTAAAGTTTTGGTACCATAAAGTTATGTATAACATCCTTCAATATGACTTCTTTGGCCCAAGTGAGAGATTGTTAGACTTATTTGGATTAGAATCTAAATTAATTTGGGCCTACAGAAGTCTAATTGGATTTATACACCCATCTCTATAAGCCTATGTTGTTGGACCCAATAAAGAATTGATCAAGCCTAATGGTTTGGATCTAGATATGTTTCAATTACACAGCCATGAGTGTATTTAAATTAAAATGTGGGACTCATCAACACGTGTGAAACTCGTGTTATCGATCAAGGGTCTAGATTTATGATGAGCTGAACTAGAATTCCTTGATGCTATATATATCATGGGTAGGATTCTCTCTCCACCACCAACCAATCAATTATAACTACCTCTCTCTTGAAGACCTCTCATCTCCTCTAAAGATCAAGAAGAGAACTTGGTGGTTGGAGAGAAGAATCCCCTCCCTCAACTCTGGTGTCCTCGAGATCGTGCAACTTCGGTATCCCTTTCATGATGGAATTAGGTATGCATAAACTCTCTTTTCCTTTGATCTTGATAAAGAGACTATTGCATGTATGCGATCTTGTATAAAATAATTATTAGATGCAACACAACAATCCAACACCAGAGAGTGACAAAACCGCTACTTCTACAAAAAGAATATCACATGAAGAAGGATTGCAATGGTATAAGGCTTGGCTATCTAAGAAGAAGGGGGTTCACAGCAAGGCAATCAACTAGGCCTGAGGAACGACTTTATTTGGGAACTGGAAGAAAAGTTCAAGTGGAGTTCGTAGGAACTTTTTAAACTAGTTTTGGATTTTGATAATGTCTTAGATTTAGACGAAACCTTTTATGTGCCATCTTTGAGGCATAATTTGATTTTTGTTTTCAGAGTGCTTCTTTTTGGATATATTGCCATTTTAACCATTCTTGTTGTGGTGTTAATTTGGATAAATCTAATTTCATTACAAATCTACGTAATAATTTTGTTGGTTTTGATTTACTGGTTGATGGTTTATTTTAATTGACGTTGGGTGCATCATATGAGCAGTTTTTTTTATCAGGTATCAGTCCTTCTCATTAACATTTTGCTTACTCCTGCAAAACGTTCTGGAATTTTCTTACAGTCCTCTAGGTTATGACATAAACACTATGGGCATATTTTCAAAAAGAAATTACATTATCTTATAAAGATATATATTCTTGACTCTATAAATTTTTCTTATTTCTTCACATGTTTTGATTGTATTCGAGGAAAACTGAACAAATTGAGAAAACTTGAGTTAGACAGAAGTTAAGATCTACTTCCGCTTATCCATACTGATATTTGTGGACCTTTTCGTATTCCTTCCCGGTGTAATTATAGATGTTTCGTTATATTCATTAATGATTTCTCCCATTATGCCTATATCCTTTTTATCCACTAGAAATCTGATTATTTAGAAGTTTTCATGACCTATCAATTAGAAGTTGAGCGGCAGTTGAATCAGAAGATAAAAGTTATAAGGTGTGATCGAGGGGGAGAATATTATGGTTAGATCGAACAGGATGATCAACATTCTAGACCTTTTTATATTTTTTTGAAAGATCAAGAAATTGTTACTTAAAAACACCATACCCAAATTACAATTATCTTTTGTTGTAGTATAGAGTGATTGAATCTATTATTGTATTTTGATCTTACAAGAGCTCTTTAGCTTAGTAGAGGAGGTACTTTCTATAGTGTTGGACTCTGTATTGATTGATTGTGTCACTTTTGACTTGTATAGTTGACTTACTTATTGATATTACATGGTGATATTTTGGTCTTTTAATTGGATAGTTGAATGAGATTATCCATTGCTCACTGAATGCTTTCATTTTTTTTTTGAGTGGGAGTTTTTATGTCAATTCTCAGTAATGTCATTTGTGTTCTTAGTACATTTTATATTTCAGTTTCATGAGATTTTTCTCAGACAGTTATTATGATGGCACACAATTATTATATGGTGTTTTATTTTAGTTGATATTATTAAATGTGCATTTATAATGTTAAAGTTAAAATTGTGCAATTGCACAGGTTAAAGTATAAAGTGCATTTAGAGAAGAGTATTAAAATTCTCAAGATCGCTTGGACTGGACGTGGGTAGGCTCCACGACCTTAAGCCTTCATTTCAAAATGAGCGATGGTACTCGCATGACGGTCATCTAAGTATTGAGATGACGTGTGTCTGGTAAGCACATGTTGTAGGGCACTTATAGAAATGTATTATACACACTACATGAACATTTGTCATATACGTACTAAACTCCACCATTAAAGTATTCTTTCGAAAGTTGTTTGGGTCATTAGCCTGAAAGTCCACAATACAAATTAGGCAAAGGCATAAAGCTCGACCAAAATTTGTCTGTGAACCATGTCTAGTCATCCTCTCAGTCGTAGAGTGCCAGTAGTTTGAGTGTTCCATGACTAACGATAAATTTCACGCGTGAGTTTGTTCTAAATGAAAGGATGGCTATCCACTTTTAAAATAAAATTATGATATGAGATATTAAAATTTTCAAAATAAATATTTTTTCAAAATTTTAGTCGGGTATGCCTTGAGTGGGAGATTGTAAGATATTTTCTAATTCGATCAATACTCTATTTCCTATTCCTTATCATAATACACGTGCAACTTATATTAGTCAATATATTAAGTGTGTCTAATAGGTACACTAAGTTGTAAAGGTCGGTGGGACCTAGTACTACTCTCTTATTAGGGTTAAGGGCATTATGTGAAGGTCACTAATCAAAGAGTTATATATAGAGAGGAAGCCCCTCTCTGCAACCATGCATTGATCTCCACCCATAGGAGGCTAGGTTTAGCAGAGAGAAGGCTCTCCATCTCGTTCTCTACAGCGGTAATTCAAATTCGCGTACAATTCATCGATCCCTCAAGATTAGGGATGTCAATTGGATCGGGCCGACCTGGCAACCAGCACGAGCACGGCACGGCCCGAGTCTAGGGTTTTTGTAGGCCGGCCTCGGGTCTGATTATGGGCGGCCCACGACCCGGTGGGTCGTGCCAGGCCCGTGCCCGGGCCTGGCACGTGCCAGCGACGTGCCAAGCCCGGCCCAGAACAGCTAGCCAACGGCTCTTAGAGCCGTTGGGCTAACCGGGTCGGGCCGGCCGCAAGCCCAACGGCTCTAAGAGCCGTTGGGAGGGGGTTAGAGCTGTTGGGAGGGGTTTTGTAATACCCATATCTTGCAATACATGACTTAATAGAAAAAAAATAATAATAATAATAATAATAATTTAATATGTATGTGTATTCTGGTTTAAGAACTTTGTCATTTTTAAAGTTTAGATATTATTTTAATTACTAATTAATTCATAATTATCATCATCCATGATCATTGTTTTATTATCTCATTTTATCTCATCCTTCTTTTCTCTTGCTTCAAGCCCAAGCCCATCACATTTCCTTTTCTTCTTTTCCTAATTTTTC
This sequence comes from Agave tequilana, assembly GCA_038442645.1. Classification (NCBI taxonomy): domain Eukaryota; kingdom Viridiplantae; phylum Streptophyta; class Magnoliopsida; order Asparagales; family Asparagaceae; genus Agave; species Agave tequilana. The sequence continues at coordinate 29,362 of JAVJIF010023629.1, forward strand.
AACTGAGCACAAGCCCAATAGCAGGCCCAAATCCAATTCCTTCAAAAATAAATAAATAAATAAAAATTGTTTCAACTTTGCATTTTGCATATACTAGGAATCAAACTCACAGCCGCACTCTTAGGCTCCTAGGTCCTAGGTCCCAAGTAGTAACCACCATGCCCCTTTTGGATTCATATACAATGTGAACTATATATATTTAATCTAAATTATCCTGATATAATCTTCCCAACTTCACAGGCATTCTCACCCGCACTCTCTCTCTCTTTTACCCATAACTTATTAGCTATTAAACCAAACCCATCTAATCCTATCATAATCTAAATCCTAACTAACCTATATCCTAATCCTAACTGACTTAGATTCTCCAAATCCCAACAACTCCCCATCATCTCATCAACTGCACAACCCATTCACGCCAACACCCAACTCCAAGCACACCCGCATCCATCTCCTCCTTCCTTCCATGCTCCGCCGGCGAGCCTCCGCGAGAACCTCGACCTCTCCACGGCCGAGTGCAGCCCGGACCTGAAGATGAACCCCGGATCAGCCCCTCCATTTCAGGCTGCCTCCCTCCACTCCGGCGAAGCCACACAACAGCGGCAGCGCCAACAACATCTCCGGAGTCTCCGTCGGCCGCCCCGTGGTCCCGCGCACAGCCGCCAAGGGCCAGGCCGGCCACCTCCTTTGATCCAACTGGAGCTCCTCCCTTGCCCTTGCCGCTGCCCACCCCATGGCCGGCGACAGAGCAGAGCCCCTCCGTCGGAACTCCAGCAGCAGCAACGGCAGCCCAGCTGCTCCACCATGGTCGCGCACATCACAGGCCGCAGCCCCCTCCCTTGGCTGCCCTTCGCTCCCGCAGCAGCAGCAGCACTCCGGCAAGCATTTCTCCTCCCTGGCGCAAGCGCATCTCAGCCCAAGACCGCTCCGTGCACAGCCTTCCTCCAACGCAGCGCAGCCATGTTGGCTGCCTTCTCCATCCGTGAGCATCAGTGCCGTGTGCCTCCCCAACAGCACATTCCATTGGCCGAGCTCCACCATGCGTAAGTCTCTCTCTCTTCATGTAATTGAGGTATATATGGTGTGCGATGTGTTGGTTTGGCTAATAGACATATAAGTGTTTGGGAGTAACATGAATGTATATATTAATTCAATGTGTTTCTTTGTGTGCCGGAAATACCTTACTCCGAGCTGTTTTCCGGCTCTCCGTGAATCGCTGTGGATCACCGTAGGCGAGAGCGAACGCGCCCGTGCCCCCATGATGTGAGTGTCTCTCCCTCTCTTTAATTAATGGAGTAATCATAGATATGTTTGTGTATGTGGTGTAATTTGATGTGTTACATGATTATGTGTGGAGATTATTAAGCACGGATGTGAGTTGTCACCCCCCTTCTACATTACATGTTGAATGCATAAGAATATGATATGCATGTGTATTCAATTATGTTGGAACCCTATGTTATCATATGGGTGTTTGGATTATTATTGTAGATATTACATGATGGAGCGTGGGTGTATCTAGTTAGAATGTGGGAATATGTGTAAGTGTATCTCAGATGATAAGTGCACAGGCAGAGGCATTAGTCGACTTGCCCCTTGTATTAGTCGACTAGCTATAGCCCTATAGTCGACTAGGCTCCCTTTTAGATAGTATTGGACCTTCTGTTTGTCGACTGTAATCAACCCTAGTCGACTTTCCCATTTGTTAGTCGACTAATATACCTATTAGTCGACTTACCTAGCCCTCTAGTCGACTTGGTTACCACCCAGACAAGCTGTGCACTCTCTGTTTGTTGGCTGCAGGTAGTGTAGTCGACTTGCCTTCCAAGTTAGTCGATTAGTCCACCTGTTAGTCGACTTAGTCCACCTGTTAGTTGACTAACCCTCACCTTAGTCGACTTGCTCATCTCCCCTAGTCGACTAACCTTGGCCTGACTGCTGTATTTAGCTTTTCTATTGGAGGGAGACTCTACCCTTGAGTTATGTTACTGGATATAGACGGATGAATATGATTCCGAGGAATAGATATTGGTTGGATTGACCTGACTTGATAAATCCTAGATTCATGTATCTGATATATCACTGAGTTTTGGGATCTTATGATTGACCTTAATAGAAGTGGGAACTTGTGAGGACTTGAGGATCAGAGTAGATTGATGGAGTGAGAGGACTGAGCTTTGATTATTGAAATATGTTACTGTATCAGATTATTCGATATGAACTGATACTTGATGATCATGTGATTATTGGAATTAAGAGTTAGTTATGTTGACTTATAAGTGGTCTATTCTAGATTTCAGTTTTTGAGGATGTTTCCTATTCAGACATGATTGTGGTGTATGTTGACTTAGTTGATCTCGAGGTTATACCATGTGCTTCATGTTTATTTACTGATCAATTCAGTTATTGGTGATTAGAGGATTATAACAAATTGGTATTAATGAGAGGATTGATTAATGATTCACCGAGAGGGTGATTACTGTATCAGATACTTGGACTTGATTCAATGTTTGATGTTCACTGTGATTGTTATTGAGACTATGAGTCGATGGATCAGTTACTGATATCTCTTTAGTAGGGATGGATGAGATTAGGATCAGCTTTAGTTGAGACTGCTTATTGAGCAGTAGCCGGACTGTTACTGTATAATTCATGTTACTGAAAGTTACTGGGACAAGACTGTTTGACCGTAACACCCTGTACAGTTCTATTGTTCATAGTATACACGGTTATTGTTACTGTTCACTGTTCTTATTACTGTTCACCGTGTATACGAGTACTGTTACTGTACTATACTGTTACTGTCATTATACCATCTCAGTATTCTACGTAACATGAAATTGATTACCCTAATTGAATTAAATAATAATGTAAATTGACAACTTACACCGGGATTGGGGAAATTGATGGAGGAGACAGCGTCTGTATTTTGGGTGGACCTAGGATACAGGTTGCGCAGCCGACTGAGGGTTCCACTGCAGGGTTCCTGGGGGATGACTGACATCCCATCTGTACTGTTACTGTTCCACTGTTTTCATAGTGAGATTACTGTTACTGTTACTGTTATTGAGTACCTAGCGGTACGGCCTGGTTCAGCGCCAGGAAACTGAGGCCGTGGTCCCGGGTATGTACGGGACCCACCTAAAGCATGGACAATGTCTCTTCTGTTAGTTTCAATAACTTAGGACCCTGATTGACACGTGTAGTAGGAGTAGTATGGGATGCGTCTATTACAGGTGGCAATTGGTGTTCGCTGACATAATAAATAACAAACTGAAATTTTACATTGACATTGTAGACTGAACTTGATATACTGACTGATTGTAAACATCTGTAATACTAACGAACTGACTGTACACCTGACACCCGATTGGACATCTGATTTTGTGTTGATTGGCTTTATTATTTTCTATCCATGTTTCATATGTTACTTCTGTTTTATTCCAGTATATATGTTTCATAGTCTGCTCACATTTGTATTTTCATGTGTTTCCCTTTTTCTCTTATACATTCACTAGGAGTTCTGACTCCCTGGATCTGCATATCCAGATCCAGGGCTATTTATTGTTGATCAGGTATTTGGAGAGGATCATATTTACCTTGAGGAGCTGGAGTCTCTCCCTTTTGATTATCGGTATTCCTACTCTTTTATTCACATATCGCATCCTGTCACATTCATTATTCCTACTCATATGCTATCATTGTGTTAGACTTTATATGTATTATTGCAGTGATTTTGATTTATGGTAGAGATTTATAACTTGTTCAGGTTACCTTAGGCTTAGCGTGTATACGTGGGGTATTTTCCTCACGTATATACGTCGCCGACTCTCGTCGCGACTCTGTTCCCACGTATTTTGGGAAGCGGGGCGTGACAGGTTTTTTGCAAAATTTTATTTACAAACCCCACCCCCCGGCGCCTTCACCCAACCGCTATTATAGCCGTTGGGGGTGTTTTGTAAATTTTTTTTGCAAAACCCCCTAACGGGTATATGATGTGATTTTTTGTGTTTTTTGCCAAAAAAAAATTGCAAAAGATACTTTCTCCTCCTTTATAAATACTTGAACTTCCCCACTTAATTTCACACAACAAAAACTACTCCTCTTTATCTTTCTCAAGCTCTGCAAGCTCTCTTTTCTCTCTACAATCTCCTCAAGGTCTCTCTACAATCTCTACAAGCTCTCAAGCCTCAAGTCTTCAAGCTCTGTCTACAAGCTCTACAAGCTCTCTACAGGCTCTACAGGCACTCTCTCTCTCTCTCTCTCCAAGCTCTCTCTACAAGCTCTTCAAGCTCTCTTTGTAAGCTCTTCAAGCTCTTCAATCTGACATTTATATTCTTATAAAATTAGAAACTAGCCAAAAAATAGATGCCAATTTCAGTCAAGCTGGATCTAACCAAGCTTCTGATTTTATATTTCGTAATAATTTTAGTATTAGTAATGATACTTGGGAAACCCTAAATATGCCACTAGACGACACTCCACAAATTTCATACACACAACTTACACCATGCACAGATTTTAATGCTTCTTCTGATGTACCTGGCACTGTTCCTCATATACCTATTCGTTCCCCCGAGGTATCAACTACCTCCACAACTCTTAAATCTGGAGTTTAGAAATATTTTGATAAATTAACTGTTAATGAAGTTAGGAGGGCTCAATACAAGTTGTGCTCAGATATTTCATATTTTTTCTCAAAAATGCGGGAACTGGTCCACTTCCGACATATTAAGAGCAAATACCCCGAACACCAATCACGACAAACCCAAATTAGCACTTTGGGTGACACTTTAGGCACTTTTAGTTATAATCGTGCAACATGTAAAACAAATTAGCGAAAAATCTTATTCGGTCTGAACAGTCTTTTAGTATGGTTAAAGACGATGCATTAACAGATTATATTAGAACGACTCATAATCTTGATTATGAGCCGGTCAGCAGGAACACTATAAGATCAGAAATGTTTAAGGTATTTAAAGAACAAAAACAAATATTAGCTGTAGTTTTATCATCTTTGCCCCATAAAATTGCACTCGCTTCTGATTATTGGGAAGCCCTTAATGGCTACCATTATATTATTACGGCGCATTTTATTGATTCTAATTGGGTTTTAAATAAAAGAATTATTAGTTTTAAAAAGTTTCCTCATCATCATAATGCTTTAAATCTTAGTAAAAATATAATGGGTGTTGCTAGAGAATATAAAATTGATTCTAAAATTTTTACCTTTTCATTTGATAATGCTAGCGAAAATACTGCAGTAATTGAAATTTTGAAAAATTATTTAAAACCTGTTATGAATGGAAAAAATTTCATATTCAATGCGTTTGTCATATTATTAACTTGTGTGTACAAGATTGTTTGAAAATAATTAATGATTATATTTAAAAATTAAGAGATATTATAATATTTATTAAAAGTAGTGGCCCAAGAAGGCAAACTTTAGACAAATTTGTTCGGATTTAGGATTACCTGCTAAAAAATTACCTTAAGATGTAAGAGCTCGTTGGAACTCAACACATAATATGTTGAGTAAAGTGATTCCTTATAAGGAGGCAATAAATAGGTTTTATTTTTATACAAATGCCTAACTGTTTTATTTCTGATGAGGAATGGCAATTTAAAAGATTTGAAAGAATAACAAAATTATTTTCGGGTATTTATTACCCAACGACAAGTATAATATTTTATGAGTTAACTGAAATAAGTGAAATATTTTCTGAATGTAGAAATATTGATTCTATAAGAGATATTATTGCATCATGGAGAAAATTTTAATAAATATTTTAAAGAATTTTCTTTTATATTTTATTTTGCTGCTATTATGGATCCTAAGATTAAATTTAATGAATGTAAATTTTAACTTGAAAATTTTTATGAAAGGATAGACTGAGGATAGTTCTGCCCGAATGTGGGCAGATATTGATTCTTCTATAAATAAGTTATATGATTTTTATGAAACTACTTACAGAAATAAACAATCTTCTTCATCTCAAAGTTCTTCAACCTTTAGTAGTAGAAGTTCATTATTTTTTGGTCTTTTATCAGCTTCCAAAAAATCTAGAACTTCTAACTCTTTAAATGAACTTCATTATTATATACAACATGTTGTGACTCCTGAGATCGATCAAGACTTAGGATTTGAAATTTTGTCATGGTGAAAATCACAGGCATCAACTTATCCTATTCTTTCCATCATGGAAAGTGATTTACTAACTCCTCTGACATTTACAGTAGCTTCATAGTCTGCTTTTAGTATAGGTGGTCGACTGCTGACTGATACGAGGAACCGTCTGGCATCGGATGCGACCGAGATGACCATATGCGGGAAGGATTGGCTGGAATATGAAAAAGAGATATCAAAATAAAATAATTGACGATCTCATCGAAGATTCTGTAGAAGACTCCCCAGAAGATGAATGAAGACTTGTAATTTTTTATTTATGATTGATAAAATGTATGAAGAATGAAGATTTGTACTTTTTTATGTATTAATGATAAATTTGAAAAAAATTCATTTATACTTCAATTGTATTTGTATCAATTATCCATTTTATTGGATCATTAATAAAAATATATTTTCATTTCACGCCTCATAATATTCTTTGCTAATTTTATCACAACTTGAATAAGTAATTTTTGAGAACTTTTAAGATTATTTTGATTTTTAAATTTTTTAAAGTTTTTTTTAAAGTTTTTTTAAAGATTTTTTGTTTTTTTTTTTAAAACCCAGGCTGGCATAGGCCGGCGCGGGGCTGGCCCGGGCCCAGGGCACTCGGGCCGGCCCCGGGCCTTGGGCCATGCCCGGGTTCCATATTTGGAACCCGGGCCGGGCCCCTGGCCCGCCGTGTCCGGGCCGGGGATTGGCCTGGAACAACCCAATTGCCATCCCTACTCATGAGGTATATCCTTTAAAAGTTCTCTACAGTTTAAAAAATTCATCATGCATGTTATCTGGATTCGTACGTAGAAGCAACAGATTTCTTTCCATCAAAAATAAATTCTAAGAGGAGAGGCTTGGATGGATAAAGGAGGGGATTGGATTGAGGAACTCTATTCCATTAAAGGTTACAAATCACCCACGCTGAGCTTTAGAAATCTTAATAAGTGAAAAATTAACCATCCAAGTTTAAAGCATCAAAGTTATTTTCTATTTTCTAGTTCATTGAAATAGATGCATATGTAACAGGAATTTAGTCAAACTACTTATTGGCAATATTTCTCTAAAGAAGGGATAAAAATAACTAAATAAGATTGTAAAGAAGATAGACCTTGTTTTTCAACAGAAATGGAAGAGGATTGATAAATGAGGAAAAATCAAATAAGAGAAATTATAAATGAGGATTCCAGGATTATTTCGCAACAGAATTTTATCAAGCCTGTGTTTTTCTCGTGTATTACTTTCTATCTAGTGACAGCTGTTAACGGTGTTTGATTAGATTCATCTAATTTCTAGCATGGATGTCATTGTTTCATTGGTTTGGTATACTATATAAGCATGCCCATGTGGTATGGCTAGTATACCAAATAATTAAGTCAAATTACGACCTTTTCTCCCAAAAAGTAGAAAAAAGATAAAAAAAAAATTAGAGACATAAAAGACTAAAAAAAAACATGAAAGCTTCAATAACTACATATATATCATAATTTTATAAAATTGTTCTTTTTCTAGAGAAACAAAATTCATTCAAAGAAAAGTATGTGAAAGGGACAAAGTTAATCTCCTATGGCTGCTGCAACATGTGAAATCAGAACTAGTGTAACTAGTGTGTACAATAAAGAATATTATTTGCTCCTCCTTGGTTTCCTCTAATTTTTCAGTGAGAGATTTGACTCAATTTAAACAAAAAAATTATTGTCAAGACTGCATATTCCTAATATATGTTTCATGCTGATTATCATTGCATTTACAAAATCCTTCTACTGTTTGTCTAGTGTCTAGGACAGTCTTGTGAAATTCCAAGTAACTTTATCAAGTACAATGTGAATCTGAAATCCAAAGTAGACACTGAATGATCATATCATTTTTCTTCTGAGCTAAACAAAAGTTAACATGCATCAGAGTTTGATGAGTACAAGAATTGTAGAAGAATTTTAATACGTGCAACTTGCAAAAACATTGGTCTCGAATTCCATACCTTTTTTCTATATGCCATTATTGACACTTCTAAAAAGCTTATGGATTCATTTTGCATCTTCCTAACACACCTGAAATAGTCACTGAAGTGTGACTGCCTCTGCCCCTTTTATGGACACGGTACTTGAGATCATCAACCACCTGAAAATTAGAACATACTAACACAAAGGAGGACCCCAGGGCTGTTGATTAAGTCTCTTGACATATAACAAGTCTCCAAATTTTGAATTATCCAAGAGTAGGCTGGGTGAGCTACCGACACATATTCAAATTGCCATGCGTACACAGGATTTCTTTCCTAGCAGATGATCGAGATTTACACCATATGGCTATGATGCTTGCAGTTAGTTAGAGGAGCCAAATCAAATGGCCTGCCTCTAAGGGGAATGGAATTATGAACACGAGAGTCATTTGATTCTGAGTACTTGAGAAGAAAATGCAAGGAACCAATATGGCTGGATGGCATCAGATGACAGTTGATTGCAACCAGTACAAACATCAGATGAATTATATAGTTACCTGAGTAAGGTATCATCCACATGTTGATAAATGCAAGCCAATCCAAGGTCGAGTAGTGTGATCCTTTGGAAGCCCAAGCAGGAGCCGTTCTTGCAGGAGCCTTGGTAGGATTATCAGAGAATAAGGCTATATGATGTTTTGATTGCCTCCTGGTACAGTCTGATTGCTGGTGCTGGTAGACCAATAGGCAATACAAGTGGCAAATTACAAATGAGATGCCATTTCTTCATCGAGGAGACCCACAATTTGGGGCAGTCCATATGATCAAAAATGGGAGGGAGGATAAATTCCCTCAGCAGTGCACATCTGAAAACCCTGAGCAAAGTGGCCCAACATATTAAGGCATATAGATGGACAAATTGAGCAACTAGATTAAATAAAGGAATGAAATTTTCAATAAGTTAACAAAATGGACCATTCATTCCATTGAACAATCATGTTATCAATTAAACTTACCCAATAAATTAACATGATTGAAATAATGAATATGTTGCACACAGCTCAAATATTGCATCACATACAAGAAAGCTTTATAATCTTATAATTGGATTACTTTCAATATAATTCTTAATATGCTTCAGTATAATCAATATGTCTGAGTATATAGAATAAGACAGACAATCTGAATTTTTAATTTCTCATCCACATGAATGAATGAATGAATAAATGAAGATCACCAACGCTACCCCGCATAAACTAAATTAGTATGCCTCTAATAATATTAAAATGATGAACTAAAACAATATGGACATACAACAAAAACACGCTGAATAAGTCTAAACAATGGGAGCAAGAGGAGCTCTACTCCATCTTAAAACTAAATATATCTTAGAGAGAAAAAAAACTCATAAGTAATGAATTTAAACTTACCAAACTTTTCTCACTGTTGGAATTTCAACCTTTGATGATGGATCCACATGGTCAATCTTGATGTCTAAATTGTAGAAGATTTAAAAAGGCAAATAATTTTTCTTTTTTTATATTACATATATTGATCAACCATAACAAGAGGAAAGAAAATATATAGAGATGATGGAGAGGACCGGGCGTGATGGGAGGACAGATGCGAAAGCAAGAAATATTGTAAGAGAAAAAGGATATCATAATAAATAATAGAAGAAAATAATCTTCACAAGAAATTTTGGAAGAGAATCGGTCACAAGAAAGTTATGCATTGTAAAACACAGACTATAATTCACTCAAGGATTTCACATACGGATCAAGAATGATAGCTTGTTAACTAACAACAGGTAAACACTAAGATCACATTATGCAGTAAAAAAAAAAAATGCTTCTCCTGAAAACAAAGATCAACACCGCAACACTGGTATTATTATTGGGAAGTGAGGAAGTAATAAGGGTGGAAGTGAGGAAGTGAGGAAGTGATAATAGTTCCCTTTGAAACTTGAGAATTGGTTAGTGAGTTTTCCGGTATTTAGATGTTATTGGGAAGTGTGGTTTGAAAAATGTTATGTCTTTTTCGGTGTTTGAATGGTAATGTGAAAGTGGAAGTGAAAAAGTTGACCACAAAGTTGACCGCAAAATAATATTAAAATAAAAATTAATTAAGAAAAATAAAAAATGGACTGTAATTAGAATGCAAGTGAGATTTGCATGATTGAAAAATTAATTGTTTTGTGTTACAACTTATTACAAATGAGATTTACGTCATCACAAAATTAACTGTAGCACTCTGGAAGTGAGAAAATGGTTATGTAAAAGAGAAAAGAGAAAAGGAAAAAGGGTTTTCTTATTTTCCTTCTCTGATGTTTGGATAGATAGGAAAGTGAGCAATTATACTTCCCCATTTCCTTACTTCCGCCCACTTCCTTGCAACCAAACACGCCCTATATCAAACACAAAAAGGATCCAAAGAAATAAGGCAATAGGGCATGAATCTTAGTGGACATAACATAAAAGTGTATTTTCTCGCGTAGGAACCAAGCTAATAAAACAAGCATTGTAAAAGAAAGGGAATATTTTAAGTTCTTTTCTTAGACTGGTGCGACCTTCTCACACAAAAATTTCTGTGTACTTGGAACAATAATATAGCTTTCAAGTTTATCTTGTCAGAAAACAAGAGAATTATTCTTAACTTCCCAAGTGTGAATGAATCAAAGTGTAAATGGATCAGATACCCACTTGCAATTCAATTAGAAATTTAATAGTAGAAGAATTTTAATATACAAATCCTGTAGGAACATGGGCTGGGAAACCTACACCCGTCTTTTTATATGCTATTACTGTGCTTTTAAGGATCCATGCATTTTTCTCGCATCCGTGTTGCAATAGATATGTACTTGCCACGTTAGTTTTATTGAAAGAGGTTCTTAAGATTGTCATCGATCTGTATGTTAGTAATACTAGCACAGCTTGTCATCAACAGAAAAACAATTGGTTGAGCCTCCTTAGCAATGTTGAATTAAGGAAGGCTAGGCAGGCTAGTCCAGGACACTTCCACCCTTAAGGGTCATGAGTTTTCTTTTTTTCTTCCTTTTTTTCCTTTTTTTTTTTTTAGAATATAGGTTGTAGCCTGGTGCAAGTGGAATTTGAAGACCTCTTGCCCACTGCTAAGAGCTTTTACCAATGTGCTACAGTGACATTTGCAAGGCCTAATGAGTTATTCCATCTTCTTCCCTGACTATAGAAGGTAATTCCACGCTGTCTTGTAGTATTAGAGATTGTTATCAACTTTCAAATAGATAAATACCAACACAGAGATTTGTTTGTCCTCATTCACATACCGATGTCTCAAGTTTGATCCTTGGCAGAATCACCTAGATTTCCAATTATGGGAGGTAAGCTAAGGAAAGAACCTTAAATCTCGAATAATGATAATAATAATAACAACAACAATAACCAAAAAAAACAACATAAGAAGGACAAGAAGCGGAGGAGGAGGAGGAGGAGGAGGAGGAGACACTGGTTACCTTTCATCTCTTAACTTTTAATTGATCTTGTTTTTTTTCCGACGAATTACTGACGCACACAACACGAACAAGCAGTAAAATTAAATTTTAGTTTGAACAAGAGAACAATACTTTGAAGAGGCATATAATGAGATGCGCCTAGCGTTGTATATATGTCAAAGTAACAAGATCGCTTTCCTTGTAAGTGATGCAAGATTAGACCATATGAGACTTGAATAAACTAGGCAAGAAAAATGTTGAAACTAAATCAGAGATGGCTTACCTGTCATTAGGGAGCAAAATGCGTCTGACATTGGCATCAGATAAATGTTTTAATCATCATAGACAAGTGATGAGTTTCAACATAATACGAGTCATATCTTTTGTCTGTAGTGGTTCTGCATTGATTTCTATTGATAAGGGCAGCTCCATCGGAGAGTTAGAAGTGTGATCCACTGCAAGACCACTTTTATCCAATTCAGGTAATGGGGGACAACTGACACGTGGCCGTTTGTCAGAAGAGAGCAGGAGTGCTGGACAGTCCAAAATGATCCAACACCGTAGGAACAGTAAATCACTAAGACCACAAACATGAGTAAGCCTTGGGCACTTTGAGAGTTTCAGCCTTTCAAGTACAGACATCTTGCTATGCAGTTAGAAACTTTCAGGAATTTCAGTGAGCATGGAAGATACTCGTTTGGAGAGAGCTGGAGTTCAGGACAGTTTGTTATGGCCAACTCTTTAAGAGATTTAAAGTTCTGCACGCCAACAACATAGGTGATCCTCAAGCAATTCATGATTAGCTTCTCGAGTGATGATGGATTCTGATGACCTGAGACTCTCAGGTCCATTAACTTCCAGGGAATGAAGTGAGAATCGAAGTGATGTGAAACAGGAGGGGGGACTACGGATTTTGAAAAAAAAAAAATGAGAGATGAAAGAAAATAGTAGATAACTCATGGTTACCTAAGGGATAAGTGAGAAGGCCTTCCACCTCTACAGACCTCATGCCGCTTCACGCCGCACACTCATCGATTTTGACCTCACGCCGCTTCACGCCGCACACTGGACTTCACAGTTAGGGTTTCACACTCTGTCATGTGCAACACGTCCCTCAAGGGAAAAACTCCCAAAATAATTTTTTCTCAAATTCTATTTACTTTTTATTGAGAACAATAGAGTCTTTAAATAGACTTACAACTGTTGAGTTTTCTCCATATAGTCGATGTGGGACTAAAAATAGAAAAACAAGACTACTAAATAAAAGAAAATTCACTCGACTCAAGAAAATAAAAAATACAAACTCAGACTCAAAATCAAAATAACGTTGTCTCGATGTCCGCATCATTCTCGTTGGGTGAGAAGAACTTGACCCCGTCGAGTATACATGAGGCGGTGGTAGCTTGACGTTGAATCTGAAATTGCTATTATTGTTGATCTTTGTTGATGTAGTTAACTCACCAGTTTGTACTTCTATTGTTGATGTCAACTGATGTTATCTTGTGTTGCAGCGGTGTTAAAGAAGTGGTAGGACCAGACTGCACAACCGTAACAAGTGAAGAGGACCTGAGGCTGGACTGTCCTGCAGTTGAAGGGTTACCTAGCTCTTAACTGTAAACTTGGATGTAAGTGATTCTATATTGAACAATTAATTACTTACAGGTTGATGTTACTCGAATTTGAGCAGGAATTGTTGGGTGAGAAGCATGCGAGGAAGCTGTTGTATATGTTTGAGTGAATCTGAACTTAATTACTTGAATATTTGATACTTGAACTAGCTTGACTGAATTGAAATTCAGCAAGAGAAGCATGCACAAAGAGGTTCAGATGTTGCTGGAATTGTGTAAGAACTAGGTTAATTGCTTGTACTCGCGTCAGAGGAAAAGGCACAAGCTTTTCAATAACCTGTTGGGTTTACTTGGCAGGCTTAGGTCACATGGGAAAGTGAAGAGATGAGAGATGAAAGTAAGAGAAAATATGAAGAGAAAAGATTTTTCTTTTTTATCCTTTTCAAATTTTTTTTGTCATTTGATTTTGTAACTAAGAGTCTGATGTGGTGGTTAAGATAAGGATTTGAATTGAGATTTGAGAAAAGAAGTAGGATTTGAAAAGATAAGATAAGAGATAACGAGGAGATTGAAAAGATTTTGTAACATTTTTTTGAATTTATGAAAAAGAAATAAATGAGATTATTTGACAGAAGACATGAAAAAAGAAACAATCAATGATTCAAATAAAATTGTACCGACTTCACATCAGGAATCTTTTCAAAAAAACTTATATTACCATTTTAATTTCACTACTCATTATTTTTTTTCTAATCATGTTCTGATACCAAATTCATGTGAAGCAGGGGAGGAGAGTGTACGGATTTTGAAAAAAATTGAGAGATGGAAGGAAAATAGTAGATGACTCATTGTTACCTAAGGATAAGTGAAAAGGCCTTCCACCTCCACGGACCTCACGCCGCTTCACGCTGCACACTTATCGATCTTAACCTCACGCCGCTTCACGCTGCACACTCATCGATCTTGACCTCACACAGCACACTTGGCTTCACAGCTATGGTTTCACACCCCGTCATGAGCAACACGCCCCTCAAGAAAAAAACTTTCAAAATAATTTTTTCTCAAATTCTAGTCTACTTTTTATTGAGAACAATAGACTTTTTAAATAGACTTACAACTATTGAGTTTTCTCCATATAGTCGATGTGAGACTAAAAAGAGAAAAACAAGACTACTAAATAAAAGAAAATTCACTCGACTCAATAAAATGAAAAATACAAACTGAGACTCAAAATCAAAATAACGTTGTCTCGACGTCCCCATCAGGAAGACACTTGTTTGGTGAGAGCTGGAGTTGAGGACAGTCCTTTATGATCAATTCTTTCATAGAGATGAGGTTCTGCATGCCAACAACAGAGATGAGATTATAGCAATCGTTTATGATCAGCTTCTCGACTGATAATTGGTTCTGATGCAGAGAAAGGGACATCAGACTCCAACATACATTAACTTCCAGGGACTGAAGTGAAGAAGGAAGATATTTGTTTGAAGAGAGATGAACTTCAGGACAGTCTTTTAGAACCAACTTTTGCAGAGAGTTAAAATTCTGCATGCTAACACCAGAGTTGAGCTCCATGCAATTCTCTTTCATCAGCTGTCGAATTGAGAACATATTTTGATGGAGAGGAAGGGACCTTAGAATCCTGCAGCCACTGATTCTTAAGGAATGAAGTGAGGCCGGAAGATAGGCATTTCGAGAGAGCTGCAGTTCAGGACAGTTTGTTATAAATTAACTCTTTAAGAGATTTAAGGTTCTGCATGCCAGCAAGAGAGGTGAGCTTCAAGCAATCATTTATGATCAGCTTCTCGAGAGAGGATACGTTTTGATGCAGAGAGAGGGACTTCAGACTTTTGGATGAACATACTCCTAATGTTTGAACGGTTGGTTGTAACCATTCAGCTGATGTGAGATACGACCCTTCTAAGTCATACAAACATAACTGATTAAGAGAGGAAAGGTTGTCCACACCGTAGTCATCAGTAATCTAGGAGGTAGAGGTGATAGTCAATTCCTCCATGATAAAGATACCGTGAAAGGAGTAGAAGAGTTCATAATTTGGTTAGGAAGTCTAAATTATTCGATAAACAAACATGTTGCAGATCTTTCATAATCAGCAAAAATTCCTTGGGCATGAGATGGAAAGTACCTGATTACACTGAAATTGATGTCTTTTGCACCACTTTCTCAACCTGGGGCAGTTCCTTATCTTCACATGCCCAGGCGTGCAAGGAAGGCATGCATCTGGACTGATTTGAAGAAGAGGGCATCTTTCAAGCACTAAGCTTTTAAGGGAAGTCAGGTTCTTCAGCCCAGTCACCAACATCAATTTCCAGCAATCACTAATATGCACATCCTGAAGCTTCGATGGCAGAGATTCCTCTTCCCCAAACTGCAGCTGGTGACAATCCGATAAATCCAACTTTCTTAGGGAAGTAAGGTATTGTAGGCAAGACAAATAAGTGAGGTTAGTGCAGTGATAAACCTTCAAACACTGAAGCGATAACGAGAGGACCGGAAGTCTCGACAGATTAGAGTTGTGTTTAATTGTAAGTTTGGCAAGGCAAGGGAGGATTCCATCGCTTTCTACATACTTCCACAAATTTGAGAAGGGAGGATAGCATGCCCGCTTCATAAGCCCAAGCTCATTATTTTCTACACTGACGACACCAGGGAAACCAGCTGGCCCAGACAGACTTAGATGCTGCAGGCTAACAAGATTACCTATGTCAATGGCTTGATTGAATATAATTTTCAAGTACAACAAGTTGTAAAGGTGACATGGCGACTCTGGTAGGTCAAAGTCGTTTCTCCAATTTCTAATATAAAGATGGCGGAGGTGTTTGAGGTTGCTAACTGATGTAAGACGTTTTGGACCTCTCAATTCCACTGCCCTTAAGCAACCCAAGCCATCTAAGTTTACAATACTAGACTGGTTATTATACCAGAAATTTTCTTCTACTATTAATGTACGAAGAGCCCTGGGATCATAAAATTTCAAATGGTCAACTGTCATAGAAGAATTACATTTCACAAACAGATGACGAACTTCTTTGGGAATGTCGTGACGCACATTGTCACTGTCTGTATAATAGATAAGTACTCATCCTCTGAAATTGATCTTGCTAGAACATGGATGACATCATGCAGGACAAACTCATCAAAAATACTGATTGAAATAATGACCTCCTTTGCAACTCATCAAAATATCTGCTGCATGTGTCTTCCAATCTCTCTTTCCCACAAGGAAGAATAAAACCTTGTGTGATCCAGAGTTTAACTAGCCAATTTTTCTCGAATTTATAATCTTTGGGAAATAGAGAAGAAAACAAAAAACTGCTTCAAATGCGCTAGTAAATGATGATAGCTTAACATTAGTGCTGGTAGAATATCTCTTCTGGCTTGATCCAAGTTCCACATATCACTTCCTAAGATTTCGGTCCATCTATCTTCTTCCAGCTCGTAATGTAGGAGGCCTCCAATTGTCTTCACAGACAAAGGCATCTGACCGCATTTTTCTATGATCTTTCTACCGATTTCTTCCAAATGTGGGTAGTCCTTGGGATCTCGACCGCTGAATGCACGATGCCGGAACAACAACCAACATTGATCATGTGACAAGCAAGCAGGGGTGATAAGGAGACACCGTCTGCGTGATCTCTGCAACTGGATCGTTCCTAGTTGTCACAATAATTCTTATTGACTCAACACTGCCAAGGGGGGCTCGAAAAGAATCCCACAGTCCTTGCTGCTCGTTCCACACGTCATCGAGAACAAGTAGTACCTATTGGGATTTGTGCGCACAAATAGTCCCACATTGGCTAGACATAGGGATGGTCTTGAGTTTATAAGGATTTAAGCTACTTCACTTAATAGACTAGTCTTTTGAGATGGTGCCACAAGTCCTTATAAATGGTATTAGAGCCACGCCCCGAACTTAGTCGTGCGTGTGGGTGTTGTTCGATCCCCAGGGCGCAAAAGACACAGTAGACCCATGTGAAGCTAGTTGGCTCTCGAGGATTTGGCAGCAGCGCTCCTGCTCCACGTAAGACGTGCCGGTCGCCAACACGGTGAATTTGGAGTAACGGGTTGTAGCCTGCTTCACATAAGGCGTGTGTACCCAACGCAGTGAAGAGAATCTCGATAGAGCATATGGTCTTCCAGGTGTGAAGATGAGCTTTCAGGGAGACTCTTTGTTCGAGAGGGGATTGTTGGGATTTGTGCGAACAAATAGTCCCACATCGGCTAGACTTGGGGATGGTCTTGGTATATAAAGATTTGAGCAACTCCACGTAAAAGGTTAGTCTTTTGGGATGGTGCCCCAGATCCTTATAGTACCTTCTTTTCCTTTACTTTCTCCTTGAGAATATCTTGGAGTGCATATAGGTGTCTGAGATTGCAGGACTCCTTTGAAATGGACTCTACCATTTCCTTTGTGAGCATGGAGACATCAAAATTCTCAGAAACACAGACCCAACAAGTGCAGCCAAAATATTGTTGAACCCTTTGATCGTTGTAAACAAGTTGAGCAAGGGTATTTTTACCGAGTCCCCCCATCCCAACTATGGGAATAACAGAGAACCTCCAGTTTTCATCAGAAAGTAGCATCTCAATTTACTTCATCTTTGTCTTGCTCCCTACCAAAAATGCACGATTCATCAACATGAGAGCTTGTAGGCTGTGGCCAATTCATGGAAACATCTGGCCTCCTAATTCCATCTCCCTCTCTCAAATGGAGGGCGACCCGATCTTTGATATCTCATCAAATCTCTCCCTAATGTTTCTGATCCTTTCGGGTATCAAAAGCTGCAATAAAATAGAGTTCAAGTTCAATACCTGTTGCTCCTCTTGTTCTCGCTTCCTCTTGTGGGTGGCTTCCACTGAAGCAACTCTGCTCTCTACTTGGATCCGTAGCAATTCATACTGGTAGTCCGCCAGTACGTCCTCAGCACCATAGGCAACATCCTTGAGCTCTTTCATCCAGAGCTTGACAGAGTCATCTAGTATTTCCCTCCTCTCTGCATCTGCGAGCACAGCTTGGATTCTCCGCAGTGTCCTCTGCAGCTTCTCTAGATCTTCTTTGATGGCATGTGTAGGCGATAACAAGGAGGGAGATGAGGATGATGGTGGGGAACTTCGAATTGTGGCTGTCAATTTAGTGGCCAGAGAGCAGACTGAAGATAACAAAGTGAATGCCATAGATCATAGCCTGATTGATTGCTTCTCCACAATGGAACTGGGAGAACCAAACAAGAACCAAATGCTATGGGAAGTAAAAAGATCTATGAGTGTTTTTCTATCTCAGAGAGCAGTAGAGGAACGTTATAAAGAGAAGTCAACTCAATGAATGCTTTTGTGGTTCATGGAAGGAGAGAAGAGCTACACTTCAAAGTTGGTTGGCACTTTAGAGTGCTCAGATAAGCTGTCCCACCTTATTATTCTTTATGAAGAGCAGCCTAAAAATTACGAACAAGCATTTAGCCTAAATGAAATCAATGCAAGATCCCCAAAGAGAGTTTTTTTTCCGTTTTTGACAAAAAGTCTCCTGCTAAAAGAAGGAATTTTGCAAAACTAAAAAACATTTAACCAGGCTAATTATTTACTGAATTCTAAGCAGCTTTCAAGAGCACTTCCGGAAGAGATCGGACAACAATAACCAAGGTTTGGCCAAGGGTTTCAATTCAAGTTATAACTCTTTGTCAGAACGGTTTAATCCGTCACAAATGCACAACTCCTTTCGCTAAGATTCTTTTGTACAATAATAATATAAACTGATTAAAGCTAAAATAGTTAGGTAACTTTCTAATTAATTGATCAATTTATCTTCCATTAATAGTCGATTAGCTTTCAAGTAAAGGAAATTGTTGACTTGTTAGTCCTAAAATGCTTTCATGGCATAAATAGAAATTGAAGGGACAGAAGAAAAGTTAGCAATTCCACATATTGGTCCAGTAAGTTGTCTCTAAAGATGTCCTTTTTTTCCCCCTTTTTCTTTTAAGCAAATATGGGGTTCAAAAAAAGCCATGCTTCCATTTAAATCTACATTTCAGTTTGGCAAATACTCTATTGTTGTATGGGCAAAGTATAGATCCATCTAAGTGAATCTACTTGCCACAAAAGGTTGTTCAACAAGTCATTTCGACTGTTTAAGTGATGTGAAACGGTGAAGTGTGTAAAGCAGAACCAGTGGTAGAGCAAAACTTCGCTACGTTTCCTCAACTATACGATCTTGAGTTGGAAAAATAGTTAAAACTAATATGTAAGGAGATGAGTTTTACAAAACGTGCAAATACAGTTGTGTCATTCACAATCTAAATAAACTAATGTAACTACCAGTTATAATGGCAAAACTTGTACACTCAATATATATGATCAGCAAACATGGAATAAACAGAATCTCGCAATCTTACTATTTGTGCCAACAGATTAAATCGATAAAATAATAGAGGATGGTTATCTAACCTACAAATAAAGAGACCATGATAAAGAAAGTAACTTCTGAGGATCACAAAGATCTCAGTGACACGTAAAGGATGCTAGTATGTAGAGTTCGTCGTCACAATCGTAACGCCTCAAAAAACACCTGAATCGGACACCGAATGTGAGAGATATGCGCCATAAACGAAGAGGGATTGCTAACCGATCTGTTTTGTGTTTGGACCCGTTACTATAGCAGACTGGTAGGGAACTGTAACTCGCGGGATTAATGACTTAAACTCAGATTTCTTCTATCTTCTTTGTGGATGTAAATTGGATTGGGTCGTACTTAAAAACTCGAACATGATCTTTCTTCTTTCTTGTGTTGCGGGTGAGGTGGTGGTGACATGGTGGTGGTTGATTATCGCACATGCGATAGTGAGGGAGGAAGAGGAATGAAGATGGGGATGGCGGTGATGGGTAATGTCGCGTGAGAGGAGTTGTGAAGAAGAAGATGGAAGATAGCTCTGGTAGGTGCTGTTGTAGGGAAGAGAAAAAGAAAGAAAGAAGGGGGATGTTGGGTTCTCAGGTGAGGGAAGAAAAGAGCAGATCAGAGAAGGAGATGATGAGAAGATAAGTTCTTGGGGGTTATTGGGCTGATGTTGCGGAGAGAGAGAGCAGTGCGGGGTGTCGGCTGAGAAAAGAGAAAGAGGGGAGAGAAAGAATTAGAGTAGGATTTTGATTAGAGAGTAATCAGGCTTAGGATTTCTAAACAACTTGAGATAAAAACAATTTATCACAATAAAATTGTAATCAAAATTCTTCATTATTTATTGTTAATACAAAAGGGCTTTATATAGACTTTTACAAGATTTGAATCTAACTAAAACTCAAACTCCTAATCAAACTAGAATTACAATCTAAATTTTAGAAACTAAAAAAATCAAAATAAAGAAACTAAAAAAAATAAAAATAAAGAAAGAAAAAATATCCAAAACTTGACTACTTCTGCAACTCGAACTGAGACTTCTTGGATCCGTCTCTTCAGCTCTTTCATCTTGACTGGATGTTCGCATCATTCTCCTCGGGTGGGAAAAAAACGACCACGTCGAGTTAAATGGATTGGGTCTCACATGTTGAACTGGATCAAATTGCTGCAAATCACTTTGATATAGTTGTGAATCAACACTCAGTACTTTTCTTTACAGCGGTTCATGTACTTGTGAGTTCCACCAGCTTTGATGGTGATAGTATCATCCTCTAAAACTTTTTCAATCTTCTCTGTTGTAATCGAGTGAGTATCTGGGAGAGGTAAGTGGGAGTCTCTCAGATAATGGCTTAGGAGAAAGCTTAACAACCAATGGGCTACAATCAAAAATCTTATAATTCATTAGATCATTAATATTGAAAGTACAACTAATGGCATAATCTCTAAGAAAATCTATAACATATGTATTGCAATTCAGTTTATTCAAGATCTTGAAAGGTCCAACACTGCGGACACGCAACATCTTAACAGTTCCCGAGAAAAACTGTTTCGAATAAATCTGAACCATCACATAATCACCTACATTAAAGTTTTAAATATTTTTCTACTACGAGTTCGCAAAGTAGGCTTCACATTGCTATGTTCATTTTCATCACTGATCTCTTATGCACGTGTTTGTATGATGCAAATGTAGATGCAGACTCGAATATTTTATAATTGGATGGTAACGACAGTAAAGGAGGAAGTGGTTTGCAGATATGCAGGGAAAGTAGCAATGAGAGCTGAATTGACGGCAAAGCTTAAGTAGATGTTTGCTTAAGCTATCCAGTCTTGAGTCTCAAGGATAATAACTTAATCTGTTTACCCTCATGCTCAAATTGATACATGTTGGATCGACCGTAAATTGTGATATTTTTGTCGAACAAGCATAGTTTACCTAGTATAACTTAACCCACGTTCACAGTGATCACGTCATACCAAATCTTGTCTTTGTAATGATTGAAACTGACAGGGACAAGACACTGTTGTTTGATCTCAAGTGTCGTGGAGTCAATCCATGACATGTTGAATGGGTAGGGTGGGGTATAATCTCTAATCTAAGATTTTCACACAGTCTGAATGATATTGCATTGATACAACTTCTACTGTCCACAATCACCTTACAACTCTTATCTCTAATCTTGATGAACGTGTGAAAGACTGCAGTTCTTCTCTAATCGACCTTTTCTGCTGGTTGAGAGGGAACACACTTGACGACAGACAAATTTACAGACGGTCTTGGCCTAATACAGTTGAGACCAACAATGATGACTCGGCGTAAGTTTCAACAACTTCTGGATATAGGTGTACTCCTCAGAATCTGACTCATTGGCTCCGGTGGGTGTTCCATCTATTATGGTGATTTTGATGAGACTAGCGCAACTGGCAGCTAAATGTCCATAACCTTGATATTTGTAGTACATGGTTATGGAACTAACTTTTGAAAACTCGAAGCTCTTGTTTTAGTTGTCCCATTTAAGACTCTTACCCTGATGTCATTTCAATGTGAAGAAGTTTGGGTACTAGACTTGTTGGGTTGGGGTGATGGAAAAATCTAGACAATAAGGATTTATAATCGTGACTCTTGAAGGTGTGATTCATCCTAGCAGAATCTAGATCTTGGACTAAAACATACGTTGCCTCTAACTCGTTGACTTCTCTAACTAACAGTTCAATTTGTAGTTCATCTCTAAGATCGGTTTTGAATCTAGAAAGAATTTAAGCTTCACCTTTCTTATGGAGGGCATTGCATCTGATGAGAAATTCATCGAATTTCTCGACATACTCTTTACAGATTTATTGTTTTAAGTGTATTGATGCCAATTGTCCATGAGACGAGCACTAGACAATGGTGGTACATTCTTTGTCTCTAACTCTTCTTTCATCAGATCTCATGTGTCAATTGATGGTCGATCTCAGTTTGCAGGCCTATTTTCTAAGTTGGTCCAATACTGACTAAGTTGAATAAACAGTTTCATTTGCATAACTTTCATAGGCTCTATGAGTTCATACCATGTGAAATACCTATCTAGTTGGAGTGTTCAATTTATGAAAAGTTGTGGTTGTGATGTCCATCAAAGTTGGGAACATCGATTTTGATACTTTTCAGATATTGAGCATCGGGATTAGATGAGTTATCAGTGTTGTTACGTCAGTTGTTTCTCGGTGGGGTTTGATTACGTGTGGATTCTACTTTGGTCAGCCTCTCTTCAAATGTCTTAAGGGTATCTAATTTGGCATTTATCTCGATGAACATTTTTGTAATCTGCTGGAGATCCATTGGTATGGTGTGACACTTTCTAGACTCTCCTAGTAGATATTGGTGACACTTCGATGTGCATGTCTACAAAAACTAAATGAGAATGAAGAGATGCAATTTAAATTAAATGATTTCTTTTTTCTTTTTAAAATATAAAAAAGCAGTAAAATTTCCTAGCAAATTCCTACGTGATGCAGATCCTACCCTAACCGTGCTCTGATACTAAAATGATGTGAAACAGTAAAGTACATGAAACAGAAATCAGTGATAGAGCAAAACTTCGCTACATTTCACCACAATACAATCTTGGGTGGAACAAATAGTTAAAACTAATATGTAAGGAGATGAGTTTTACAAAACGTGCAAGTGCAGTTGTACCGTTCACAGTCTAAATAAACTAATGCAACTATCAGTCATGATGGCACAGCTTGTACACTCAATATATATAATCAGCAAATACAAGATAAACAAAATCTAGCAATCTTACCATTTGTGACAGCAGATTAAATCGATAAAATAATAGAGGACGATTATCTAACCCACAAATAGAGACCGTGATAAAGAAAGTTACCTACTAAGTATCATAGAGATCTCAGTGACTTATAGAGGATAATGGTTTGTAGAGTTCGTCGTCACGATCGTAACTCCTTGAAAAACACCTGAATCAGATGCCGGATGTGAGAGATACGACCTGTAAACAAGATGGATTGCTAACGGGTCTATTTTCTGTCTGGACCCGTTACTGTAGCAGATGGGTAGGGAACTATAGGTCGCGGGTTTAATGACTGAAACCCAGATTTCTTCTATCTTCTTTATGGATGTAGATTGGATCGGGTCGGGTTGAGTACTTAAAAACCCGAACTTGATCTTTCTTCTTTCTTGTGTTGCAGGTGGTTGATCAAGGCGAGGATTAAGGGAGGAGGTGGTAATAACGTGTTGGTCTTTTTGGTTGTCGCGCGCGCGAGAGCAAGGAAGTAAGAGAAACAAAGATGGAAATGACGGTGATGGGTGTTGTCGCATGAGAGGAGAGGTGAAGAAGGAAATGGAAGATCGCGTTGGTGGGTGTTGTTGTAGGGAAGAGAAAAAGAAAGAGCGAAGGGGGTTGTTGGGATCTCAGGTGGGGGAAGAAAAAGAGTAGAGGAAAGAAGAAGACAATGGTAAGAAGGGTTCTTGGGGGTTGTTGGGCTGATGTTGCAAAGCGAAAGCAGTGCGGGGTGGCGGCTGAGAAAAGAGAATGAGGGGAGAGAAAGAATCAGAGTAGGATTTTTGATTTAGAGGGTAATTAGGCTTAGGATTCATAAACAACTTGAGATAAAAAATTATCACAATAAAATTGTAATCAACATTCTTCATTGCTTATTGTTGATTAAAAAGGGCTTTATATAGGATTTTACAAGATTTGAATCCAACTAAAAATTAAACTCCTAATCAAAATAGAATTACAATCCAAATTTTAGAAACTATAAAAAATCAAAATAAAGAAACTAAAAAAAAAAGAAAGAGAAAAAAATATTCAAAACTCTACTACTTCACCAACTCGAACTGGGACTTCTTAGATTCGTCTCTTCGGCTTTTTCAACTTGACTAAATGTCCGCATCATTAAGCCTCTAAAACTCGGTAATATTTGGTATCAGACTTATTTTATAGGCACAATAGATTATTTCGGCTTAAAATTCCCACTTATTTTCTTGACCTGGGCAAGTTAGATGAGCCTTGATAAAACCCACTACCTAAGATATCAACCAATAAGGGTGCAAACGGATCGGATGGGGAGCGGATATAGGTATTCTCATATTCGCATTCATTTCTTTAACGAATACGGATTCAGATATGAATATCATAACCTGCTAACCATATTTGTCGGATACTAATTCGGCTAGGATCGAATTCAAATATTTGTTGGATATTAGTCAGATATTAGTGAATGTAAACAAGAAAAATAGGGGAAATGAGTTCTCTTAATTTTAATATTTTTTATGTGAAAAATGTTAAGCTATACAAAAATCACATATGCATATCTTTTTATAACCAGAATATCACATCATTTAGTAGTTAATGTATTTGAACTATATTTGTATTTGGATATATTCGGCATATTCAAATATATATTCGAATATGTCAAATATTTTTACCATTATCATATCCATATTCACATTCTAAACGGATATCGGATACGGATATCCGCATTCAAAAATTGAAAACGAAATCACATACGATGTGGATTATCCATACCCGTTTGCACCCCTAACAACCAGGCAAATCCTAACCTTTTTCAAATTTCAGAATATACCTTTGTCTTAGAGATTCTTCGAAACGCAATTGTCGGCTATTCACATGGCACAGTTGTCTGAACTATATTTAGAATTATTTTAAAATAGCCAAAAATTTAATTTTAACATATTTTTTTAATTAGAATCATACAAACCCACAAGCTCTAGTTCATTACTGAAGAATAGGTTCTAGGGGAAGTTTTCGAAGGTCAGGGGCCCACATGCCTCCATCCCTGCTTGTTTCTTGTCCAACAAAGCTTGCATTTAACTTGATTCAAGTCATTTGGTTATTGAAGTTACTTTTATCCTTTGATCAATGGAGGCGCATAAAGAGGAATTTGAAGGGGAAGGAGCACTGCAACTGCCAGTGGCACCGGTCATTCCAAATTTAACAAAGAAATTCATTTCATTCCTAAAAGACTTCCATTGCCTGCTTAATCAGGCCTTAGGCACGCCCAACGCAAAAGTTTCAGACTTTCATTCCTAATCTGTCTTCATTCTTTCAGGAACCAAGAGATGCCATAAAGTAGGGGTTAAGTTGCGTACCTGCTCCTCTCGCTACCTCTTGTGAGAAGTCTTAATTCTTTCAGGAACCAAGAGATGCTATAAAGTAGAGGTTAAGTTGTGTACCTGCACTCCCTACTAGGGCCCGTGGCAGTTCATCCTGGTTCTCGTCCAGCATGTCCTCAGCATCATAAGAGACATCTTTCAGCTCCTTTAGCCAGAGCTTGACATGCTCTTCTTGCATATCTCTCCCCTCTGCATCAATGATCACAGCTTGAATCCTTTACAGAGTCCTTTCACCGATGTGACCTGATAATGAGAGTGAAGATGGAGAACTTCTAAGGGAGCAGATTGAAGAGAATAAAGTGTCTGCCCAACATCGCAACCTTGAATGTTTCTCTGCAATGGAACCTAAAAAAGAGTGCAATGGTGTAGTAAGAAATCTACTTATTTTCTTTCTTCTCTTTGGAAACCATTGTATATCCAAACTATTAGCAAAAGAGTTATTTGTCACCCAAAAAGAAAGAAAGAGTTTATTTACTTTTTAATAATACTAGACAAAAAGACCTACCGAAGAGCGGGAGTAGGAGCTTCTTGCATTCATAGAATGCAAGTGGGAAGATAACCAAGTTTGAGCATCTCTAACAACCTTGGTACCAAGCATTTCTTCTCCTTGTATTTGCTGGCCTCAAGTAAGCCTAAAATGAATCGCATCAGCTTCAAAACAAGCCAAGGCTAATGTGCAACTATACATTGACTCGCACAATGTGAATAGCTGCAGACAAATGGTCTCTAAAAACGACTGCAGAATAACACAATGCTTTCACACTCGCAGCTGCATCAACAATGGTGTTCTTGAACTAAATCCATATTCACTTCCATTGGAATCTATATGAAAAGAATCATGGGCAGGTTTGACTGGGACATTTAATCAAGCACGTTGCATGCATACCCTTTTTCCAGCAGCACGAAGTTTAAATACAACTAGAGGTGCGGATGGAGGGTTATGATAAAAATCCATTACAGTTCTTCTAGAAAAAACATAAAGGCAACCCTATTGATTCTGCAAAAGAAAAGTTTTGGATATAAAGCAAAGATTTGATGGAAACCAAAGTAGGTTTCTTGGAAATTCTAATAGCCTAGATGGTGTAAAATGAATTTCAATTGGGCGGATTCAGTGAGCTTCATCAAGGTTTTGGGAGTTTTTGCCCCTCGTTAGAGGGTGTTTAGTTGGATGAAAGGGGGAAATAAAAGGGTCAAAATGAAGAAGCATTTCATCTATTTCATTGTCATTTTTTTAAAACTAAAGTGATTATTTTTTAAAGCGGAATAAGAGACTTTGGATGGAAAAGAAACTTTTTAATAAATAACACATTAAACAAAAATAGGTTTCTTGGAGCGCCAACGGCCGGGGCCCGGGCTATGCATAAGAATTGAGCTTAAATGAGGAGTGAGCATTTTATGTCGGTCCATAGTCACACACACGTATATTAGAAGAGGGTCAATCTCATATTGACAGTTGACACGTGAATAGAATGTAAAAGAGAGTCCAAAAACTTTAAGCTTTGTAAGCCTAAAACCCGATATCTTATTCACGTGTTAACGCAAGATTGACCCTCTTATAATATTGTGTGTGACTCACACACATGAAATGAAACTGAGAGCATTTTACCGGCTAAACGGGTGAAACCGCCCAAATCGCAGAAGTTCTGGCAATTTGGTTCGGTTTTTTCGGATTCAATGCAGTTGCGATTTCAATTCTTACGCAGTTCAGTTTATGTGATTCGGTTCAGTTTGAGAGATTTTGAAACCAAATCGACCAAAGTTTTTTTTGGTTTTAATCTCTCTCTCTCTCTCTCTCTCTCTCTCTCTCTCTCTCTCTCTCTCTGTGTGTGTGTGTGTGTGTGGTTGTGCGCGCGCGTGTGTATGATAACAGCTAGCTGTTGCACAACAACAGCAGCAGCAGTGACTGCTGCAGTGCAGCGGAACGGTTCCAGCAGCGATAGCACGCGAAAACTATAAATTTAAATCGAAACCGAACTGAAATTTTTGGTTTGGTTTAAGTTTGTTGCCCGACTTGATGGGTGCAATGTGACTCGGTTCTGGACCTGAGTCGTACGGTTGTGGGTTTGAATTTTTTGGGAAAAAACCGCACCAAACCTACTAATGCTCAGCCCTAGGCGGGGTGTGACTTTTCAAGATTTGAAGTTTTTCAAACTTTGATTATTAAGTTGTAGTTAGGTTAGTAAACTGTAGTTTGTAAAACATTAACTTCAGTCTTTTAAACTGTAGTTTAATAGTTTCATATTCTATTTAGATACAAAATAAAGTTGGTTAAACTCTATTTTTTTTGCTTTCAATTTTTTGAAGTTAAAGATGTTGGGAAAACGAAGAATTTAAGTGAATCTTTGGCTGAATTAAGGCGAGATTTGTTGATAGAATCAACCGGATAATTGTTAGAGTATGTTCTTCCTCTATTGGGGATGAAAGTGGTATATTCACGTGTTCAATTCCGTTTTCGAATGAATGAGATATTGTAATATCCGTAGTCTAAAATACTGTATTTTTATTTTTCTAAAGTATTTATTTTATTTTACTGGTGAAATTATTATTATTTATAAACTTGAGTTTTGAGTTATAGTACAAATTATTTTAAGATAGTAAATGATATTTTGGCCTTATACTTATATTTAGCATTATTAAGTATTATTATTTTAATTACCGGCTAGTACTTTTCCTATTACTATGTTACTATTATTATTATTGTAGTTGCTATTATTATTAGTATTGATATTGTTATTATTCTTATTGTTATTGTATTGTTTAGCTATTATTATTAATGGTAATATTTTTACCAAGTATTATTAGATAATATTTTTAATGTTGATAATCTTATTATTATTATTACTACTACCTCTTTTTGATTATTAGTATTTATTGCTATTATTATTCATATCTTTCTCTTTTCTTAACCCATAACCCATTATCATGAGATCCTTACCTATTAACCTAAAACTCAATCCTAGTCCTAATCCAAATCCTATCTTATCAAATCTTTTCATAAATATTAACTAATCCTAATCTAAATCCTAACTACTAAATTAAGCAATCTAAACCTAACTGGAATTCAGGTTTCTAAAATATCTAATAACCTATATAAAAACTCAAACCCTTTCTTTCTCTTTTATCTCAAAGAGAAAAACCGAATCCAAAATCTCCCCACTTCCATCTTTCCTTTCTCCTCAAGCGGATCGTGAACGAAAAGAGGTTTCGAGGTACAAAGATTGAGGAGCAAGTAAGGAGGAACAACTCAAGTAAGTAGATCTAGATTGTGAATTTAATTTCAGTTTTTTAAAAAATATAATAAATTAAATTGACCACAAGATTAATTTATTAATTTCAACAATCTGCTAAAACTCACCACAATATAATTATTGGTTCCTAGAAACTTATCTAATAAAATTTTGTATGATTATTGTCTTAATACTCCACAAAACCTTGATGATTGTAAAATCAAAGAGATAAGAATTACCGTATAGCTTTGCGCTAACGGATCGTGTCCACGAGGAGGAATGCGATAGAAACTTTTCAGTATTTTTGTTAAGTAACAAAGAATGAAGTTGTTGGTGTCTTTCTTTTAAGTTGAAAAAGAGAATGGAGATAAGGGAAATGATTAAAAGAAAAATTGCAAATTTAGAGAAGGCTTTCGAAAAGGTAATTTTTTTATAAAGCTTGAAAAGTAATTTGTTGTTTTTTAATATAAGAAGAAGATCTGGGCTCACTAATTTCTACTCAACTACTTACTTATCTTAAGAACATTTTTGGTGCATCATTTTTATCATAGTCAAAAACCTTAGTTTCTTTTAATGTCTAAGAAAAACAAATAAGATAATTTTGAATTAAATCTTAAGGCATTTCTTAACACAACATTAAAAATAGAATGTTAAACCATCAAGCGCGAAGAAGCAAGTATGGAATAAAAACGATTTGAAAATATTTGTGCTTTAAAGTCCAAGTTTAAAAGAAGAGCATCCTCATGAGTTCTCAAGAACAAAGTTTAACTTTAGGCATTAATATGATTCAAGAGAGTGCTTTCATAAAAAAAAATATCAAGAGAGAGGAGGTAGAAGAGATTAATTAGTGAGCTCAGAAAATGATTTAGCTACTCATGATGAAAAAAAACAAACAAGAGAATTAGAATCAAACGTAAACATACCGAATTTGAGTCGAGTTGAATAAGCGAGTAAAAACTCCTTTGATTGTCACTTCAAAGATGAATTACACACACAATTTCACTCTTCTCTCTTTACTGGTCTAAACTGAAAAAATAAAGAGGAGATACAACTTCTCCAAACTATCTAACAATACTCCTAAAACCCTAAAAATGTACAAGAAATTTAATCCTAGTCTTCGCTCCTCTTTTTTTGCCTTTGAGATTGTAGGTATTTATAGGAGAAATGCAGAGGGTAGAGGAGTATGAAGATAAGGGAAGCTGGCTATTTCTGAATTTGAATCCTCCCCTTATCTCCAAACTTGATTTGATGTGGATATTCAGTTCTGATCTACAACTTATTGGCGTATTGATTGCTAAATATAACTTACCAAATGATAGAATTAGAAATAATGATCAAGTTAAGAGTTGTAACCATTTAAGTCCTCTTTCTGGATCATCTTGAATCATCAGATTTGAGTTCTAGTAGCGAAAGTTATGATTCAAATACTAAAATGTATCCAGCCAGAATTTGAGTCAAATTTGATTCATCTCATCTGTTGATCTTATCCCTTTGAATTTGCACTCTGTATTTGACGTTATCCTCTGTTGATCTTTAGCTTTAACCACTTGATTCACCAAAAACTGAATTTAACCAACTGGATTTGGGATCATCCTCCTCAAACCAAATAGATCTAGTTAAATCTGAATTTAACTGATATTTATTTAATTTTATCCTCTTTCTCTCCATGATTATCTTCTGCAAAATAGACATTTAAGATAAGGAATTTAGCAGATTTATTACCTGATAAATGTGGATTTGTAATAAAAATAATGCAATAAATGTGTGCAATCACACCCCCAACCCTATCTTTTGCTCGTCCTCGAGCAAACCAACAAATTAAATCAAAGATTATTAGACCACTTTTGCAGGTCACGCGATTGCACTGAGCTTGTGCAACAAGCCGTTAAACCTCTAGCTTACCCTTAAAGGACGAGTTTTATTTCGTGAGGGTTTTCAATAGATTGCACCCACAAAATCCATAAAGAAAGAGAAAAAATATTAGTATTTTCGAAAAGCATTTTGAAAAGAGAAAATATTTGAAGTATGTTTGTGAGAGTTTAAGTAATTTATAAGTTATAAGAATATCAAATTTTTCATTCCTTAACTTAGTCTCTATTCAAAAACATGCCATCAATCAAAGTAAGAAGTCAAATTGCATTTCCCATCTAGTCTATTACTTTACTCTGAGTCATATGCACCATCGTGACCGTGAAGTTTGACTAAGGGTTCTTTAACATTAACTCCTATGCCTTATTTATATTTATTTTTGGTGGTATTTATTACTCAATCCCATTAGACTTCTAATCTGCCCATGTAACGAGTCTTAAATCAGTAACACCCAAATCGAACAGTCTTAGGGCACCAGGTGAGAAAACACCCCTAAGGACTTAAACACTCGAGCAGACAAGGCCACGAAACTAAGGGTTTTTATTTATAAAATGTACCCTTTTTAGACATGAATACTTATGCTTCATGAGGCACAAATACCCAGCTTAATCAGAGGATTTATATATATATTTTTTCAAACTTATCTAATTATCTTTTGCATAAATACCAAGACTTTTTTAGGCCAAAGCACCTAGCTAATCAATAATTAGATTTGTTTATTTTTCATAGATATACATATATGTATATTTTTTCTTTTTTTTCCTTTTTTATAAGGCATAAGAGTCTTTGTTTTTGAACCCTTAGTATGTAAGTGTATAAAGTGTGCATATTTCATCAAGGTAAAGATCAAGACTAAATTACTTTCACAAATTTTCTTCCTAACCCTAAAAATCAAACAAGTCATCTTATTTTGACCAAGTGTAAGAAATCCTAATTATGATTTTTCTATTCCTTAAAATTGACTTAATTTCTTTCAAAAAATATATCAAAATATTGTTCTTACCTTTCAAAAAGTTATATATATATATATATATATATATATATATATATATATATTTCTTTTTTTTCTCTTCTCTTTTTTTAGTTATATTAGTCATGTTAGAGCTCTCCCCCACACTTATCTCATGCATTGTCCCCAATTTATGAAAGAAATGTATAAATGTATGAAATGAAATATAAAAGAGGTGCATATATTATACAAAAATATGTACAACATCAAGTTTCTCCCACACCTAAATCTTTTTCGGTCTCATCCCTCTAGCTCTCTTCCCATCATTCCAATGGGTCCTCTTTATAGGGCATAGTAGGGAGGCCAATTTTTTTGTCATTTTAGCTCTCTTCCTCCCCAGTGTTCCTTTCTTTAGGTTTTTCTTCCTCATATTTTTACATTCATTATTCAAAAATTGATCACCACCACACTTCTCAGTTGGAACTTCCTCACTATGAATGCCTAGGAATTCTAACTCAGTTCCATATATCTTCTCAAAGTTTAGGTCAACACTTTCCCATGGAGATGTGTAATTAACCAAAATAGCCCTAGTTGATTCATCCAAACACATGAGTTCTTCTTCGAAGAGGTTTTCAAAGAGTATGTCAATGAGAGGTTCTTGAATTATATTCTCATGCGATATATTATTGGTTGGCTCATCGAAAGTGAAGATATTTAAATCAAAATTTCCTTTTTTAAAGGGTACTCTAAAATTAGGATCTCCGACATATGCCATCTCATTAAGATAATCGCATTCATTCTTAAACAATTCATTAAGAAACAGCGACTCATTCTTTATACCTTCACTTTCTTCATCACAATTGTTTTCATCAAAGTTTACCTCAAATGTTTGGTCTCTTATCTTACGAGGATGTTTTTCTAGGTTGAAGACATTAACTTCTCTAGTCATGTCCCCAAAGATTAATCGCATAGACCCATTCCTACAATTGATAATAGCATTAGCAGTAGTAAGGAATGGGCGCCCTAGGATAATAAGACTTTGAGCCCTAGGATTGGAAACAGGTTGTGTCTCAAGAACTATGAAATCAATTGGGTAGATAAACTCCCCGACCCAGATAAGGACATCATTAATTTCCCTCTTTGGAACTTTCACAGAACGGTCAGCCAGTTGGATTGTGACTCGAGTTGGACTAAGATTGCCCAACCCGAGTTGTTGATAAACTGAGAATGGAAGTAAGTTGATATTTGCTCCCAAGTCAGAAGTGCATGACTAATCTCGGCTTGTCTTATAGTACAGGCAATAGTGGGACAACTCGGATCCTTGTACTTGACAGGGATCGGACCCGATAGTAGCTCACTAATGTTAGTGGCTAAGAAGACTTTCTTGGATACATTCGTCTTTCTCTTCTTGGTGCACATGTCCTTAAGAAATTTTGCATAGAATGGGACTTGTTGGATGGCATCAAGGAGTGGCACATTTATCTTCACTTGGTTAAAGATCTTAATTATTTTATCCATGTGTGAATTCTGCTTGTTGTTCTTTAGCCTATTAGGAAATAGTACTATAGGCTTGTACACTTGACTAGTTGACTTATCTGTTTTAGATTCGTCAGATTTGAAAGGATTGGGACTAGATGAGGCAGATGCTGGAGTGTGATTGTCCTGACTGGGAT
Organism: Agave tequilana; assembly: GCA_038442645.1. Lineage (NCBI taxonomy): Eukaryota > Viridiplantae > Streptophyta > Magnoliopsida > Asparagales > Asparagaceae > Agave > Agave tequilana. Next base: position 62,758 of record JAVJIF010023629.1, read on the forward strand.
TGGATGGTGTTGATACTTGGTTATCAACTTTCTTTTCCCACCTCAATGTATGAACAACATTACATTGACTCAATGATTGATCCTCAACTAAATGAGCTTGTTAAGAATTCCTAGGATTCATAATTGGTTGACTGGGCAAGGTACCCTTTTGCCTCTCATGTTGTGGATTGGCTAATTGGCTCATTTGACCCTCTAGCCTCTGTATTGTTTGCATGAGGGAATCTTAGTTCTTCATGTACCTTTCTATATTTCTCTCAAAATCAGTCATTCTCCTTTCAAGTTGAGGATTCTGGAAGGAAGATGGTAGAGCTTGGTTAGAAAAGTTTTGTTGATAATTTGAAAAATTGTTGGGAGAATTGTGAGGGTAATTTAGAAAGTTGGGTTGATGATTGAAAGAATTCTTAGGATAATGAAAGTGGCTTGCATGGTTCGACCGTGGGTGGTCATTATTGTGTTGGCTCCATGAGAAATTTGGGTGATTTCTCTAGTCAGGATTGTACGTTGGTGCGTAAGGATCATTGTTCGGTCTTGAAAAGGCCACATTCATCAGTTCTGGAAAGTATTGTTGAGCTTGAAACACATGACACTCCTCAAATACGTGATTCATGGCTTGACAATAAGTACAGCCCGGAGTTGGAGTTTATTTTGGGCTGACTTGATTGACTGGACTTGGTCCTTGGTTTCTAAATCTTCCAGTCTTCTCGCTAGGTTAACTAACTTTGCCTCGTTAGCTATGGATGATTCAATTGAATGGAGACCTCCTTAGCTAGATTCTCATATAAATCACATCCTCCATTCTCATTCTTCTACAAGAATCCCCCTTGGCATATGCTTTCTAAAAGGGTCTTGGTTGAGTAGTCTAAACCGTCATAAAGAATTTGGCATTGTCGCTATTTCTCTATTCCATGATGAGGACATTGGACAAGGAAGTCTTTGAAGCTTTTAAAGTACCTCCAAAATGGTTCACTAGGTTCTTACTTGAATTGCATAATGTTTTTCCTAACGAGAGCGGTCTTATGAATTGGATAGAATTTCTTCAAGAAGACCTTGATGAAACCATCCCAGGATGTGATAGAGCAGGCCGCTAAGCTGTAGAGCCATTTTTTTGACTAAGTCCTTAAAAGCAAATGGGACAAATCTCAATCTAATAACATCATCTGCAAGGTGTGAGATTTTCATCATTAAGCATACTTTCTCAAATTCTCTTATGAAGAAATAAGCATCTTCGGACTCTAAGCCATGGAACCTAGGGAGTGTATTAATGAACTGTGACTTAAACTCAAAGTTGTGTTCACCAACCGATGGAAGTTGGATGCAGGATGGAAGTGAGGTCCTAATGGGATAGAACCTATCTTGCAAAGATGTCGGTTGAGCCATAATCGAATCTAGTCTTGGTTCAAACTTGGGTGGTGATGTGTGTCTAGTCACCTAGATGAATGAGGGTCTCTTGACCACACTTGCATACACAAACACAATCACAAACAAGTTTACCAATAGTCAAAAAGAGTAATCAATCAAGCCTAATCTAAGGTAACCTTGACCTAGCAACTCCTAACTGGTTGATTGTCCACAGGAGGTATAATGTAGACTTTGACACAAGCTAATCAGCCGATCAAGGCAAGATTGGTGGGAGGTATCCGCGCAAAAGCGACAGGCCTAATTAAGCCAAACCACCAGCCTTCGGGGTTTCGTCCCTCAATCCTTTCCTAGATACTGATTTGGCAGGAGTCAAATTCTAACACCTTCCCCCTTAGGATAATCTCCTAGTGAGTTTGAAATATCCCTAAGACCAATGTCTATCAGATTTTACTTAGGCTTAGGTTGTGCGTGCTTGGAGATGGTTTGTGGGTTAAGGAAGGGTAATGACTTTCCCACCTTATCTTGATTTGGCTTTTGCCCTTAGAATTGATTGTGCAAAGTGTGCAAGATATAGAAAAGTAACATTCAAAGTAAATATCACCCAAGAATGTTTCTTAAACTATATGCTATGCATATGTACCTTGTCTCCAGCTATCTTCAACAGTAATTAAAAATAAACGTAATTAGACAAATGCCTAGAATGCAAGTCTAAACGTTTTTTAAGCAATTAACAATTACTCAGATTACTATTGGATTAAAACAGGGATTGTGAATAGCAGATATAGTAAGAATAATAACACAAAAACTTTATTTTTGTAAGCAATATGTCCTGCAAAAAGAGTTTTAGTAGTCCAACAAAAATTTCAACTTTTGCACTGAAATTTCTTGAAATTCTATTTCCTACTTTCGAGAGTAGGGGCACATAATAGCAACTCTTTTTGAATGCTAAATCTAAATCTTGATGTCCCTGAAACAAGACACCAAACTTGTTAAAAAACAAATACACCATTTCCTCCCCGACAATGGCACCAAAAATTGATTGTAAAATTAAAGAGATAAGAATTACCGTGTATCTTTGGGCTAACGGGTCGTGTCCACGAGGAGGAATGCGATAGAAGCTTTTCAATGTTTTTGTTAAGTAACAAAGAATGAAGTTGTTGGTGCCTTTCTTTTAAGTTGAAAAAGAGAATGGAGAGAAGGAAAATGATTAAAAGAAAAATTGCAAATTTAGAGAAGGCTTTCAAAAAGGTGATTTTTTTATAAAGCTTGAAAAGTGATTTGTTGTTTTTTAATATAAGAAGAAGATCTGCGCTCACTAATTTTTGACTCAACTACTTACTTATCTCAAGAACATTTTTGGTGCATCATTTTTATCACAGTCAAAAACCATGTTTCTTTTAATGTCCAAGTAAAATAAATAAGATGATTTTGAATTAAATCTTAAGGTCTTTCTTAACGCAACATTAAAAATAGAATGTTAAACCATCAAGCGTGAAGAAGCAAGTATGGAATAAAAACTATTTGAAAATATTTGTGCTTTGAAAGTTCAAGTTTAAAAGAAGAGTATCCTCATGAGTTCTTAAGAACAAAGTTTAACTTTAGGCATTAATATGATTCAAGAGAGTGCTTTCATAAAAAACCATCAAGAGAGAGGAGGTAGAAGAGATTAATTAGTGAGCCCAAAAAATGATTTAGCTACTCATGATGCAAGAAAAACAAAAGAGAATTAGAATCAAATATAAACATACCGAATTTGAGTCGAGTTGAATAAGCGAGTAGAAGCTCCTTTGATTGTCACTTCAAAGATGAATTACACATTCAATTTCACTCTTCTCTTTTTGCTGGTCTTAACTGAAAAAATAAAGATGAGATACAAATTCTCCGAGCTATCTAACAATACTCCTAAAACCCTAAAAATGAACAAGAAATTTAATCCTACTCTTCGCTCCTCCTTTTCTGCCTTTGAGATTGCAGGTATTTATAGGAGAAATGCAGAGGGTAGAGGAGTATTAAGATAAGAGAAGCTGGCCATTTCTGAATTTGAATCCTCCCCTTATCTTCAAATTTGATTTGATGTGGATATTCAATTCTGATCTGCAACTTATTGGCGTATTGATTACTAAATATAACTTATCAAATGACAGAATTAGAAATAATGATAAACTTAAGAGTTGTAGCCCTTTAAGTTCTCTTTCTGATCATCTTGAATCATTAGATTTGAGTTATAGTAGCGAAAGTTATGATTCAAATACTAAAATGTATCCAGCCAGAATTTGAGTCAAAATTGCTTCATCTCATCTGTTGATCTTATCCCTTTGGATTTGCACTCTGTATTTAATGTTATCCTCAATTAATCTTTAACTTTAATCACTTGATTCACAAAAAACTGAATTTAACCAACAGGATTTAGGATCATCCTCCTCTAACCAAATAGATCTAGTTAAATCTGAATTTAACTGATATTTATTTAATTTTATCCTCTTTCTCCCCATGATTATCTTCTGTAAAATAGACATTTAAGACAAGGAATTTAACAGATTTATTACATGAAAAATGTGGATATGTAATAAAGAACAATGCAATAAATATGTGCAATCACTTGATTTGAGCAAATCAAATCCAAGAAAGTAAACTCGTTTTCTATAATTAATATGATACAAATAGTCTAATCAATACCATGTCTATACAAGGGTCATCTATGAATATATTTTATACATCAAAAATCCAATCTAAAATCCAACTAAAATTCATGTGAAAGTATACTAACTCATAATTTAGATTTACATATTTTTTTCAGAATTTTTTAACAAAGGTTTTAAAAAAAATAAAAACAAAACAAAACCCTGCATTGCACAGACCCAACGGTCTGTGCAGCGCCAGGCCAGAACCCCCTAGGCCTGGCCTGGCCCCAGCTGGGGCGGCCCAGGCCTGGCCTGTCCCGGGCCAGGCGGCCGGGCTGCACAGGGCCCTTGGGCCCTGTTTAATAAAAAAAAAGCAAAAAAAAAAGAAATCTGGACCAGGCCTGGTCCAGCCTAGGTTGGACTGGGCCTATACATACATATATATAAAAAAAGAAGAATGAGAGAAAGAAAGAAGAATATCATTTTAAAATAATTAGTTAAAAATATCAAAAAAATATAGAAAAATACAAATAACAGTGTACAATATTTCTACTTTCTATGATGAAATTTTCAGAGAAATAGCAACATGAAATTAAATCAAATCACCCACATTAAAGCCATTTTCCTTAATGGTAAATTCAGACCCCTTAAATATTTTAATAGTTTAAAAGCCTATTAAAATTCAACAAAAAATTAGAAATTAGTTTAAATTAAATCTATAGATTCAGTAGACTCAGAGAACCATGTTATCAACCCCGAACTAATTAATCAAGATTAAAACCCCTTATAACTCCCAAATAAAATATCCTTTTAAAAATCTAACAATTTCTATTGAATTTATTTATGTAGATTTATCGGGTCCTAGAATTTTAGCGCTTTGGATTGTGATCTAGCTCAGGTGAGTGTTTCTTTTCTTTATTTAATTTTTATTTAATTGTGTTGTGAGTGTTTCTTTTCTTTGTGTATTTTATTTAATTTTTATTGTGAGTGTTTTCTTTTCCTTTTATAATTCTATTTTGTGAGTGTTCTTTCCCCCTTCAATTAAATTAGAATTTTGTAATAAATGATTTGATATATAAATAAATAAATAAATAAATATATATATATATATATATATATATATATATATATATATATATATATATATATATATATATGCTACTTGCTTTATTTCATATGACCATCTGCTTTATTTTACCTGTATGAGTATCTGTATCATTTCATGTGTTGGTATATGACCGTTATTGGCTTAGGCCTAGTATATCATGATATACCGTGGATGGGACTTGACCTTGTAACTTCTAGTTGTGATAAATCTTAGAATATAAGTATATTGATCTTGAGGCTGATTGATTGATGATTGGGGATTAGAGATTCATATGTTATGTATGGTATTTATTAGACAAATTGTTTGGTGACTATTCCGACTAGAACTCTTTTAGATATTTTGGATATGTAGATATGCGTTGTTGTACTAAGATATGACTTTCCTGATTTTGGATCGATGTAGACTTATTTAGAGTTAGGACTGACATGAGCTTCATATTCTTTTATTGGAGTCTCGATTGATTTGTAAATGGGATGTATAATGGTTGGATTATGATCAGACGTGTGAATATGATACCCTGGACTCTGATGTATATGATGGGATGAAATTTTGGATTGTTAGGAGCTATTATTTCTGGATTTTCACATTGATGAGTTTGACTGAGTATTGATGACCTTATTAATATTGAATACTAGAGGTAAAGATGATCTAGATTTCATGTTGATCGAGGGTGTTACACTCCTTAGTTATGATCTTGATTATAGTTGGATAAGTCTAATTTTGATGATGTTCTCTTCCTCAATAGTGATATCGATATTCATTGTTTTAGTTGATCTCGAAGATATATATATATATATATATATATATATATTATATATATATATATATATATATATATATATATATATATATATATATATATATATATATATATATATATATGGAGCTGATCCCCTAAGAACGGTTCTCACGGATTCCTATGAGAACTTTCACGGGGCTGTCAGATCTAAAAGATCAAATCAAATAAAACCAGATCTCTATCTGATCCGACGGCTCACGTGAAAATTCTCACAAGAATCTGTGAGAACCGTTCTTAAGGGATCAACTCACTATATATATATTACTTCATGATTGATTCTTGACTATTTTAGTTATGGAGATAGAGTTATTATGAGAGTGATTTCATTGATATCGGTGATCATATTACACGTTCAGAGTTTTATGACAGCTATTGATCGATCTGATTTATTGATGACTTAGAGGATTGATATATCAATAACTTTGAGGACATGAGTTGATTATATACATTGCCCGGATTATTCTATTCAAGACAGCAAGTCATTACTCACCCTGAATATCATGATTTGCCTAGAAAACTTGACTGATTATACTTGGTATCTACCTGATAACTATCATATCCATGTTACCATTAATTGCTGGGAAAATATTGTTACATGATAACAACACCTTCATGTTATACTTGTTACATATTCCTGTTATACTAGTATCATGTTCACTGATATTATATATTCCTGTTATACATGTATCCTAATTACACATGATGATATTGTTACCGTGACTACCACCGAGTTATCCCAGTGATTCGAGTAACATGCACATTAAGTAATCTTGATAAACTAATAACATGATATTAGACAACTTACGCTGGGATTGGGGAAATTAATGGAGGAGACAGCGTCTGTATTTTGGGTGGACCTAGGATTTAGGTTGCGCAGCTGAAAGAGGGTTCCATTGCAGGGTTTCTGTGGGGTGACTAGCACCCCGTCCTGTTTCTGTGCCTATTATACATGTTATACATGTACCTAACCTGTTATACATGTTCCTGACTACTTTGCGGTAGGTCCTGATTCAGCGCCAGCGGTCTGGGCCGTGGTCCCGGGTATGTGTTTTGATTGAGATTTTACCTGCACATAAAATAATGAAGTTTAGATTTAAGAAATAATAGTGCGAGGTTCTCAATACTATCCGCTGTAGTAAAGGCTTGCGGGTCGTGATCCTCAGGGAGGACTAGCGATGGAAGCTTTGTCAATAAGTTATCTCTAAAAATTATTTTCTTTAAGTTAACAAAAAGAATAGTTAAAGTTAAGTTAGGAAGAAGGCGGTAGATTATGAAGATGGAGGATTAGAGGCGGTATTTATAATGAGATGAGAAAGAAAGAATTGGGAGATGATGATTTAATCTACAAAAATAAAAGAAAAGAAAAGAAAAGAAATAAACACTAACCTTAGTTTGGTTGAAGAAAAACGTGAAATCCTAACACTTTCTACCTTGCTTTGGAGGCGTTGAACGCATAAACCATAGGATCGATCTCAGTCCCCTGTTCGCATTATATCATCAAGCTTGGGCAAGTATGAAGTGATACGTACCTTGAGGAGGAGAACATCACCATGAAGTATCGTTGGCACCCACTAAGATTCGTTATACTTGTGCTTTGGAAATCACTTGCATGCTCATACTAAACCAACAGAGATAAAATAGAAAAAGAGAAGAAAACAAAAGGAAAATAAAGCAATGACATAAAAAGAAAAGTTACCTTTATTACTTGATACAATGGAAGAGAAGAGAAGCATACATCGGTGTCACTCTCAACATAGCCCTCTCCCTCACTTACATAAAGAAATTACAAAAAGCAAAGAAAAACCTAAACTACAAGCCTAAGAAAACCCTAATTTTTGGCCCTGTATTTCGCTGGACGCCCTTCTCGGTTGCACTGCAGGGGTATTTATAGGTGCAGAAGGAGGTAGAGTCCAGATCGAAGTCGTCCATGAAAACTGGTCCCAGGTAAGGCTGAAATGCCGCGGAAACGCGGCTTGGGCCGCGTTTTCGCGGCCACGTGGCGTCGGTTGGCCACGCGCTTTGGCGCGTGGCCTCTCCTGGTCCGTCCATCTGGGCGTTTGCTTCTGGAAGTTTGATCCTGGCTCTTTATCTTTGGATTTGGATATAACTTGGGAAGCAAGTTACTAGATCCCAAATCTTTTATCCACGAATTTTCTTATCTTTGCACTCTCTTCTTTGGCTTTTATCATCATCCTGCAAGTGTTTAGGGTTGAATAGAAGTCTATCCTTCCCTCTTCTTTGTATTTGCAACTTTGGCCCTTGTGTATTTGCAATTTGGGCAATTGATATTTGCAACTTTTACATTGGGCTTGAATATGGGCTTTTGGGCTTCTTTTTAAGCTTTATTTCTTTATTTTAATATTTCGAGGCCTGCACACAATAAATCATAAAATATTAGTAAATGTGCAAAATTATAGGAATAAATATGACAATGTGATGGTAAATATAATGATAAAACTGCACTTTTCACTACCAATCACACCCCCACACTTATCTTTTTGCTCGTCCTCGAGTAAAAATCAAAGAGAAAAGAAAAGAAAAATTAATCTAACCTAACTCACTTTCGTAGGAATCACGGTTGCACTTAGCATGTGCAACAAGCCGTTAAACCTCTAGGTTACCCTAGAGGACGAGTGTTGTCTCGTGAGGGTTTTCAGCGGATTACACCCACAAAATCCATAAAAAGAAAAATATTTGAAATACTTTTGAAAAGACTAAGTAGTCTATAAGTTTTAGGATTATCATTTTTATTCATTCTTAAACTTAGTCTTTATAAAGTAAATTGTTATCCCATTTAGGTAAGGATCAAAATTGAATTTTTGTATAATCTTTTTCGTTACCAAAAATCATATGCATCCTTATGAATTTTTACTAGGAATTCCTTAACTTGGACTCTCATGCCCCTTTATTATGATTATTATTATTATTATTATTTTTTTAATATGTATAACTCATCTAATTCTCTTTCGTAGGAGTATCAAGGCTTCTTGAGGCCCTCATACCTAACTAATTGATTATTAAATGTGTTAGTACATATATAAGTAATTTTTTCTTAGTTTAGGCTTTCTATTCCACCCATGTAGCGAACTTAAAGTCGGTGGCTCCCAAACCGGTCGGCTTTAGGGCACCAGGTGAGAAAACACCCCGCGGACTAAAATTCGAGTGAACTAGGCCACAAAACTAAGGAATTTTTTTTTATTATTTAGAACTCACCTTTAGGCGTGAATACTTATGCTTCTTGAGGCACATGTATCCAGCTTAATTGGTGAATTTATTTATTATTATTATTTATTTATTTTTAATTTTTTTATGAGGCACAAGGGTCTTTATCTTAGAATCCTAGATATGCATTAGGTATGCACATTCATTAAGGTAAAATTAAGACTAACTACTTATTCAATTTCTCCTCCTATACCTAAAAATTCAACAATTTATTTATTTTGACCAAGTTTTTAGAAATCCTAATCATGATTTTCCTAATTCTTAAAACTAACTTAGATTTCTTTCAAAAGATAAGTCAAAATATTGTCCTTCTTATAACAAATTTTTTTTTTATATTAGCAAATTTTTGTTAGTTTCTACCTATGTTAGTATGTTAGTAAAGCCTACCCCCACACTTATCTCATGCATTGTCCTCAATGTATGAATGAATGCATATATGCATGAAAAAGAACAAGGGAAGGCAGAAGTTACCTCTAGGTGGTGGTTCCGGTGGTGGTCTAATTGGGTCAAGCGTTGCTACCCAATCAAGATAATGTGGTATTTCACGGGACCTACCTTTATTGACCTCTTTTCTATTTACATGTTTACATTCCCCAGTATGAATAGGATCATAGAAGATCCTATCGTTAAATACTTCCTTTACATGACCAGTCTTGGAAAACCATCACAGAGTCATCATGATCTATACCTATGTTCAACAAAGAATGTGACTTGGTAGAATGGTTGACTTGGACTCAAGAATGATAGGTTCAGGAACCAATACAAACTCAGAAAAATTGACGTGGGGTTCGAGAGTTAGTTTTGGTTCAAGCGTTGAGTCCCAATCCAAGAATTGATATTCAAGTCCACAATCATTTTCCCACAATGGAATGTGACTTACTATTGGTGATTCAAGTTCAAGAATGACAGGTGTGGGAATCAAAACTGACTCTAAAATATTACCTAAATCGGGTAACAGAACAGGAGTCAATATTGAATCGGGAATTTGAACTCGATCACAGCAAATTTGAGAATCAAGGTCACATTTCTCATTCGGTTCAATCTCATAAAAATGAAAACTTGCCAATTTGTCAATGGGACTTTCAAAAGTATGAAATTGGTCAAGTTCAATATGATCATCAAAAATGGGTGATTCAATTTCATGATCTATGGTACAGGAATAAATGTTGGCTCAGAAAATTGTTCCAAATTGGGTAAGGATACCGGAGTCAACATAGATTCGAAAATGGAACTGAATCGCAAAGTTGGGGATCGGGTTCACATTCACAATCTAATTCAATCTCATTGAAATTAAAACTTGCCAATTTGTCCAAGGATTGGGGTTGAGCAAGTTCATATTGATGTGATGAAATTGAATTTTGATCAAGGTCTTCTAGACAGAATGATTCTTGGTTCCTATCAACTTGCTCAAGAATGTTTGAAAGTCTAGAAATTTGATCATTCATTATATCTTACAACCGATCCACTTTTTCTTCTAACCCATCAAATAGATCAATGGTGGACTGAAACCTTGGTGATGTGGGAAAAGACGTATATGAAGATACTGGTTGAACAGGTGGTTGACCATATGGCTCAGGGGTATTGAATCCCCATTGACTCTGTGAAGAGTAGTGATGATTATTCCAATCTTGTTCATAGTATTGGGACTGGGGCATGTAATGATTCGGATAAGACCAATCTGGCACCTAGGTTGGTCAAAGTTATGATATGCCGGTTGGTAATATCCGAATAAGAGGTTGGCGTGTAATATAGATCCTCATTAAAATTGAAAAATTGTTGTTATAGGCCATATCACACAAATACAAACAAAGAAAAAGAAAACAAACAAGCAAACAAAAGAAAAAAAAATTCTAACCTAAGTTAGGGTAGACCTATGACCTAGACGACTCCTAACTGGTTAGACTGTCCACGGGAGGTAGGGTGCAGACTTTGACCACAAGTTAATCAGCCAGGTCAGGGCAAGAGTGGTGGGAGGTTTTCCGTCAAAGACGTTCCTTAATTAAATAACCACCAATCTTCGGGCTTCGGCCCTCAATCCCCTTCCTAGACACTGATTTGGCAGGAGTCAAATTTCAACACTGTTCCCCCTTAGGATAATCTCCTAATTGAGTCCGAGATGTCCCTAGGGCCAACGTCTACTTATTTTTAGTTAGGTTTGGGTTAGTGAGTGCTTGGAATCTGATTTTTGGGCTAATGAAGGGTGATTAAATCCCCACCTTATCTTGTTATGGGTTAGTGCCCTTAAGATAATTTTGTGCAAGTGTACAAGATATGTAAATAAGATTCACTCAAAGCAATCAACCAACCAGAGATGAGTCCTATCTATATGAAATGCGAACGTACCTTGCTCCAGCACTCTTCAACAGTAAATAAAGGAATTGAAAGACACGTGCCTAATATGCAAACGCTAATCAATTTTTTATGTTTTTCACAAATATTTTACTGTTGATTAATTAGCAGTTTACAGGTATATCACAGAACAAATTTTAACAGAGCAGAAAACAGATATTACAATTTTCAGCAACCTGCAGAAAGATACGTCAGTAGTTCACTACTCTTGCCTCGGAACGGAAACGCGGCTATTGCCGCGGACCCCGCGGCAAAGAAGTAGGCTCTGCTGCTCTGCCTTCGAGGGCAGAGCACAGAGTTGCTTATATGTCCACTTCTGCTGTTGTTTTTCTGTTCTCCAAACCTGCAAACAGAAAGAATAAAAGAATTAGTTAATTTTTTTTTATTTAGAGAAAAACTTACCGTCCCTCCCCGGCAACGGCGCCAATGTTTTGATTGAGATTTTTACCTGCACATAAAATAATGAAGTTTAGATTTAAGAAATAATAGTGAGAGGTTCTCAATACTATCCGCTGTAGCAAAGGCTATGCGGGTCGTGATCCTCAGGAGGGACTAGCGATGGAAGCTTTGTCAATAGTTATCTCTAAAAATTATTTTCTTTAAGTTAACAAAAGAATAGTTAAAGTTAAGTTAGGAAGAAGGCGGTAGATTATGAAGATGAGGATTAGAGGCGGTATTTATAATGAGATGAGAAAGAAAGAATTGGGAGATGATGATTTAATCTACAAAAATAAAAAAAGAAAGAAAGAAAAGAAAAGAAATAAACACTAACCTTAGTTTGGTTGAAGAAAAACGTGAAATCCTAACACTTTTTACCTTGCTTTGGAGGCGTTGAACGCATAACCATAGGATCGATCTTAGTCCCCTGTTCGCATTATATCATCAAGCTTGGGCAAGTATGAAGTGATACGTACCTTGAGGAGGAGAACATCACCATGAAGTATCGTTG
>JAVJIF010023630.1:0-58926 GCA_038442645.1 Agave tequilana
CAGATTATGTGCGGATATCCGCATTCACAAAAAAGGCAGATTTGGATATCTAATTCGGATCTAGGCGGATAACGATCTTGATTCATATGGGTTTTTAAAAAAATGGTATGGATACGGATACGAATACATGTATTATTTTAAATGCAGATAGGGATATGGATATCCACATATTTAATAATAATAAAATGGGATTTTAGAAAATATATCCTTATATATTTTTTTTCCAATATTGCTTATTTATCCCTACATAATTCATATTTCCCATGTGACCATGCATTTTGGATAATTTTGCACATATGTCCTTCCATATGTCATAGTCAATAGAATGGTTGTTAATAACAATTTGATCCCTAATTTCTTATTTAGCTAACTAAATTACCCTGTATTAATCTATATCTTTCTCAGGCCAACAAAGATATTTTCTTCATTTTAGTCTCTCTATACCCGGTCCACTTTAAATTCTCTCTCAATCACCTCCATGCCTTGACTGCCTAGATTACATTTGTGGTGGTAGAATTATAAGAATTTGGGATCTATCATCACAGGGAGAAGGTATTATCGTAGCGAAGAAATGCTTGTGCGATGAAGTAATTGTCCTCTTATGGCTTGAGATAAATTGTGATTAAAGTACATTCTTTTAGCTTGTCTATAACCATATCTGTTTCCCACATATCTGATTCGTATCCATATCTTATATCTGATCCGTATCCGATATTGGTGGATACGGATATCAATTTTTCACATCTGCTACTATCTGTATCCGTATCCGAAAATTGGAAGTAGATACGGATATAGTAAGATAATATCTGATCCGTATCCGATTTGTTTGCGCCCCTACTTGCATCTATTTAAAGTCATGTTGACAAATGTTTGGTAGTACTGGGAAATTATTTTTGGCACACAATAAGATCATGGTATTCTTAGGTACTTGAATTTGCTGCCTAAGGCTTTCTCTATTTTGCTTCTCTTGTTCCAATAAATAAGCTATGAGGCAGGGGAGCCTTCTCCCATAAAGTTTTTTTTTTTTTTTTAACTTTATACTTGTACAGTCCATATAGTTTATATTAGCTAAGTCAATTATGAGATTATATATTGTCTTACTAACATGTTCTAAAACTTCAGCAAATATAAATGAAACCATGGTTGGACATTAATAGTTAACTTCTTTTATTTTCTTCAGGAAAAAGTAGTTATATTTCTATAAGTTTTGTAAAATGTTGATACTGATACACTAAACCCTACACAAAAACTGTTGAGCTTGTAAAGTGAAACCAAGACACACAGGTTTTGATACCAATTTTAAACCTGAGTGATGTATGTGCTTCTGCTTCACATTTATGATGGACATTTTCGCACTTCCTGCGACCATGTTCTTGTGATCATGTATAATATGACTTCAATTGGAATAGGTTTATGTCGGACACACTTTCATGCTTGGCTTATCACCCCACTGCACTGGATCCATTTATACTGCATACTTGCATGGTATGACTTCAATTGTCTCAGCTTGATGTCATGACAAACTTTCACAGCTTTTTGCCACTTTATCTGAGCACAGGAGATGATGTGCAATTATGGAAAAGATCGCCTGCTCATGAGTATGTCTGACACATGAAACTGTGCTACCAATTTGAAAAGATTACTTGGTTTTGGTTTCTTTTCATTTAGACTATAAAGGTTCTGCTTTTCTCGTTTTCTTTATGCCTGACATTTCTCCTTTCAAATGCATTTACATTCTATATTTTATGAGTAAGATGCCATTAGTTGGCTTTAGTCTCATTGTAGATATTTTTTGTTTCTCTTTGTAGGTATGCCATGGGTTATGTCTGTTAGGCCTGACAGGGATATGGAAACAATATTATGGATAATAGCTCCTCAAACCTTCTTTTGGAAAAACAATCCATTTCTAATACTCGTGCTTCTAGATTTTCTCCATCAGTGGGCAACTGTGATCATTGCTTGTTAAAATGGAGAAACCTGGAGTTGAAGTTGTCACAAAACACAGATGTAGACTATTTTGCTCAGACCCTCACAAAAGTTATGGGAAAGTAAGTGATCTCTCTTCCCCCCATCCCAACCGCCCCCTCTTGGCCTTCTGAGAGTGAGCACGTCTTTTGCAGTGAGAAGGATGCACAAGTTTCCATTTATAATATCTCATGGGAGAAGGACTGTGGATTTTGTTGCCAAATTGACAAGGAAGGTGCGTGCGAACTCTCTGGTGAGTATATATACTCATGCGCGCGTGCACAAAATATTTTTTTAAAGCCTAGACTCATGACATCCAAATGCATTGAAGGGTGCCAGGGGTGCTCTCTGTACAGCTGATGAGAATTTTGAATCAGAAACAAAATTATAAAGGTTTGTTATCTCGCAACTTGTTGTATTAGTTAGTGTATCATACATACTACCATTTAATGCATGCTCTTATTATTGTTTAAATCCACACTGAACTGTGCATCAATGAAATCAGTTGCTGGAGGCCAACAAACTTCATTCCTTTCTGGTCTCTGTGTGTGAGCATATAGATATGCAGATAGATAGATAGCAGATGCGATTAAATAGATAATATAGATGATATAAAGATTAGGCACATGGACATACACACAATAGATCTCCTGAAGGATTCAGAGCCAAATACTTCTTATTCAAATTCGATGCTAGGTCATGCAAATGAAAATCTACTCTATCGAAGTTGATCTACACCGGGAAATCAGTTGCTGGAAGCCAACAAACTTCATTCCTTTCTGGTCTCTGTGTGTGAGCATATAGATATGTAGATAGATAGACAGCAGATGTGATTAAATAGATAAGATAGATGATATAAAGATTAGCACATGGACATGCACACATAGAACTATCTCCTGAAGGATTCAAAGCCAAATATTTCTTATTCAAATTCAATGCTAGGTCATGCAAATGAAAAATCTACTCTATTGAAGTTGATCTATATCATTTAAATGCTTAAAAACAAAAAAATCAAGTACCTTTTAACTTCTACCCTGCATCCAGAGGCAAAAATGGACGATTGAGAGTAGCATGTTGCATAGACCATTTTGAACCGAGTGGATGTTAAACTTAATGTTCCAACAATTAAATTTGAAGAGGAAGGATTTTGCTTCTAAGGAGCTCCCCCCCCCCCCCCCCCCCCCAAAAAAAAAACAAAAAAAAAAAAACACGCGACACAGCACACGCACACACACATGTGAAATCTATTTATATACACACATGTAACTAGCATACAGGGAGAATAATACAAGAAAGAATACATAGATATGGTTTATATATATATATGCATGTATGTATATGTATTGAATGGTAAAATTATTTTCATTAATTAAAAATTGAGTACAAAATATTACATTGAATCTGATCTCGCTAATAACTCTCACATGACAACCCTATCACTCAATACAACCCCTAATAACCAGAAATGACCTGAGAAAATCATCATAAAATAGCCATTACGCACTAAAAATAACTTTTTGAGACACATCTTGCAGAAGCAAAATCCATCTTGCATGATCTAGTATTCGGAAAAATATAAGACAAATAAAATATCTTATCTCTTTGTAGATCATTAACTCACAAATCTGAATCACTGGATCCACTGATCAAAATAAAGTTGACCTTTTATAGATCTTAGATTGATTGAATCTATTGATCAGAGCAAAGATTAAAAAAAGATAATAGTTAACCTTATTGTAGATCCCTATATGATATCAGGTACCACGACGGCCATCAAACAACTACGAACTCAATCGTTGGTGAAACCATTGATCTTCTTACTAATAGTGAACCTAAACAAAACACGCTACGATGGATAATCTATAGCAGTCTCACATGAGAGAAGGCGAGATCGTAGGGGAAGCCGAGATAGCTAGAATCGCTAGCCACCTTAGCATTGAGATTACACGAAGTCTAATATGCACCTCTTCCCACTGCGAAGATAACAACAAAGAGTATCCCTTGATACAATCAATCCCTAAATCTCAACTGGTCGTAGGAAAGTCGAGATTACTAGGATCACTACCCACCTTTAGCAGTTAAGATCGCACAAAATTTCATGCGCTTTTTCAACTACAAAGATGAACGACAAAGAGTAGATCTTGTCGCAATTAATCCCCCTGATCTCAAACTTCATTTCATGAAATTCTTTCTAGCATAACTTTGCAACTAAGGGAGAGAAAGCCCTAGTCGGAGGAACATAGGGGGTGAGGGGGAAGCCATGTGCTCTAAGGTTTATATGTGTGTGTGTATAGATGACTAGGATCCTTCGGGAAGGATTCGAGCTCGAATCCTTCTCATTCAAATACAAACCCATGACATCCAAATATAAGATCCACTCCATTGAAGTTAATCTACATTATTTAAAGTAGGTATAAATTAAAAATCAAGTGTTCTAATACTTTTTACTATGCATCAAGTAGGGGCAAAATGAATGGCTGAAATAGTGAAGTTGGTTAGTTTAATGGTGTAGAATATTTGAAATGTAACAAAAATTGGTGTGTGAGGGTTTTTAAGTGTTTAGATCATGTTGAAATGGTCAGATCAAGAATTTGTATGTCTAAAGACGTAGATCTAAGCATATGCTATTTTCAGCCGTCCATTTTGCGCCTACTCGATGATGGGCAAAAAGTATTCAAAATACATGATTTTTGATTTTAGTTATTTGAAATAACGTAGATCAATTTCAACAGAATAGATCTTGCCCTCGGATGTCGTAGAGTTGTATTTTAGTGGGAAGGATTCAACCTCGAATCCTTTCGGAATAACACAAGTCTATCTCTCTCTCTCTCTCTTTTTATATATATATATATATATATATATATATATATATATATATATATATATATATATATATATATGAAAAAAAAGATTAAAATAAAGCACACACATAAATAGATAAAGGAGAACATAAAGGTATGAGTGAAGAAATATAAACAAACTAGGTAAACTTTATCTATAGATAAAACCAAACTGCACAACAATCTAATACAAAGAATGAGAACTTATATAGTACCTAAGCTGGTATATAATCTTGCCAACTTTCACACCTAGTGAGACACACTCTTCCTAACTGCTATTTACAAGAGCACTCTCAAAGAAGAGACTCTTATCACAATGCTTACTACTACAATTTCAAAGAGGGAGGGAGCCTTACGAGAAGAATTTTAAGAGATGAAAAGTGATGTGAACAAGTGATGAACAAGAGATGCCTTTTCGTTCTATCCTCTTTATATATAGAGTTTTTGTGGAGTGGATTTGCAAGAGGCTCATCATGTTATCATGTAAAAACAATATTAAAAGATACGTTCCCATTATGCTTATCTCTTAAGGTAACTTTTTGGAAATGTCTTTCAAAATAGTAAATTTTCACCTTCTTTTGCACCATGTGTAGTTATGAATTTGTAAGCTGTCATTTCTTTGATAGTGTTGGTTGATCACGGATGACTTTGTCTTGACGACAATTCACTATACATGGCAGTTTTAGCAGTATTCTTGTCCGGAATAATTGTTGAGACTTGTTGGCGGTCAAATCTTTGTTGAGTTAGCGAGTCTCCTTATATTAATGGGTATGCCTATCAACTTTCCATGAAGAAATTATGATACTAACATTGATCAGTTTCTATGTACTCTCTATTTTTTTCAACAAATTAGACTCTAGAAGATCATCAGTATTTCATGATAGACAGTTAAAATTGTTTGTATAAAATTAAGAATGTCTGAAATATGATATCCTAGAGATACTGAGAAGTAGTAGAGCAGTGAATGGAAGATCCGTCTTTGGGACCAGAAGCAGGAGATGCTTTTGATGTCGAGCTTCCCAAATGCATGAACTTCAGAAAGAAGAATATGCATCAAGTGGAACTTGATGTGACAGAAGAAATTGCACATGGATGGGGAATGTATAGCTCCCATTTTAAATAATGGTGAGGAACTATTTATAATAGGTACCATTTAAAGATGGTATAAATTATCTACCATTTAAATATTGTAAGAAATTATCTCAAATAATGCCTTTTCATTATGCTGGGAAAATATTGTCCTAGTCAAAAGAAACTATTTGTTTCAAACTGGTAACAATTCCTCTTTTCCATCTCACAATATTAAAAGGCTGAATAGACAGATTCTACTACAAAAGGAGATTTGTCAGCTCGAGAAAATTTGACTCAACGATCTCCAGCAGAGGTTTTTTAAGTAGAGTACTGCTAAATCTGTCTTACATTCATAACAAAGTCATCATTGATGAAGCACTATACAAAAATGACACTTACAAATCTCCTGACTGCACGTGGTGATTATGAAAGTTGGAAATGTCCTATTTTGAAAAGAAAGATAATATATAATAGGAAAGCATCTTTTAGTAGTGTTTTAACATGATAAGATGATGAGACCTCTTTGCAAATTCACCCAACAAAAGCTATATAAAGAGGATAGAAAGCAAAAAGGAGGGCCTCACTTGTTTGCATCACTTCATCTCCTGAAGTTCTCCTTAAAATTATAGTAGTAGTAGTAGTAGTAATAGAAGTAACCTTTATGAGTGTTCTTATAAATGGTAGCTAGTGCAACTGTGTGTGGAAGTTGGCAAGATTATATACTAGTTTCTAGTAGTAAGGCCTAGTATGTAAATTTCCATTTCCTTGTATTATTATATGATTGTATAAATTTGTCTTCATCTATAAATAAGCTTATTTAGTTTGCTTTATACATTATTCATACTTTTCAGTTCCCCTTTATCTACATGCTTCTGTGCTTTCTTTTCTTTATTATAAATCATATACATGTAATCCTGAGAGAACACACACACATATAGAGAGAGCCTGTGTCATTCTGGAAGGATTCGTGGCCGAATCATTCCCACTCAAATACAACCCTACGACATCCGAATGCAAGATTCATTCCATTGAAGTTGATCTACGTTATTTCAAGTAACTAAAACCCAAAAATCATGTATTTTGAATACATTTTGCCTATTCATCAAGTAGGTGCAAAATGGATGGCTGAAAATAACATATTGCTTAGATTTACATTTTTAGACATACAAATTCTCGATTCGACATGATCTGAACACTTAAAAACCCTCACACACCAATTTTTATTAGATTTCAAATATTCTACACCGTTAAACTAACCAACTCACTATTTCGGCCGGCCATTGCCTACTTGATGGATGGGTAAAAAGTATTCAAAATACATGATTTTTAATTTTTAGTTACTTGAAATAATGTAGATCAACTTCAACGGAATGAATCTTGCATTCGGATGTCGTAGGGTTGTATTTTAGTGGGAATGATTCGGCCTCGAATCTTTGCAGAATGACACTAGTCTAACTCTATATATATACATATATACCCACACACACACATACCTACATATATACACACATACATATATAGAGATAGACTTGTGTCCTTCCAAAAGGATTTGAGGTCGAATTCTTCTCACTCAAATACCAACATCCGATATTCAAATACAAATCCACTCCGTTGAAATTGATCTATATTATTTCAAGTATCTATAAACTAAAAGTCAAGTGTTTTGAATATTTTTTGCCCATGCATCAGTAAGGAAAAAACGAACGGCCTAAATAGTGAGTTGGTTAGTTTAATAGTGTAGAATATTTGAAACCTAAAAAAAAAATTGGTTTGTAGGGGTTTTTAATTGTTTAGATCATAATCAAATGGTCGGATCGAGAATTTGTATGTCTAAAACATAAATCTAATCAACTCACTACATTCGGCCGTCCATTTTGCGCCCCTGATTGATGGACAAAAGTATTCAAAACACTTGATTTTTGGTTTATAAATACTTGAAATAATATAGATCAACTTCAACGGAGTGGATCTTGTATTCGAATGTCAGAGATTTGTATTTGAGTTGGAAGGATTAGGGTTCAATTTTTTTTGGAAGGACACAAGTCTATCTCTACATATACATATATAGAGAGAGAGCGAGAGAGTTAACCAGTTAGTTAGTTAGTTAGTTAGACTAGGCTTCCACCGATAGGATTTGGGTATAGATCCTATCACTTAGAGAAAGTATATATATTATGCAACTCTAATAATCTAGATGATCTAAACTGTTCAATATGACATAAATCATTTAAGATCCCTAGAAACATAAGAATCAAATGATTTTGTGATTTCATACTTGTTTATCGAGTGGTGTAAACTGAAAGGCTGAAAATGGAGAAATTTGTTGATCTTTAATTTGGGGAGTGCAAATTGAAAATCTAACGCTTGAGACATGATCTAAATACTTAAAAACCCTTGTAGACCAATTTTTCTTGGATTTGAAACATTGTAGACTGTGAATCTAAATAATTTATCTCACACTTTCAATCGTTCATTTTTGGTTTACTTGATGGATGAGTAAGAAAATTAAAATAGTCTAAATTGATTATAAGCATCCCAAATGATAAACATCCACTTCAACAAAGTGGATCTTCAACTTAGAGTTATGTCATTTAAATCCAATACGTATTTGATTCCAAATCCTCCCAAGAGGATCAACTAATATATGTATGTAGATATGTATGTGTGTGCGCGCGCGTGCGCGCACACACACACACACTGATACACACATACATGCACAGAGAGAGAGAGACTTGACTACTTCCGGAGGGATTTGGAGCCAATCCCTTCCAATTCAAGTTCAATGTTAAATCATCTAATTGAAGATAGATCATTCAAATTGCAGATCCACTTCATTAAAGTTGATTGATATTATTTAAAGTGACTAAAAACAAAAAATAAAGTGTATCTACAAACAACAAATGGATGACCTGAAGTGGCATGTTGATCTATAATTTGGGTAGTGCGAATTGAAAAGCCAACCCTTGAGACATGATCTAACTACTTAAATACCTTGTACACCAATTTTTCTTGGATTTGGAACATTCTAGACCATAAAACTAAGTATTTAAATCATACTTATGGCCGTTCATTTTTGGTTTACTTGATGAGGGTAAGAAAAATTTAAATTTTGATTTATAAGAATTTCAAAGGATAGATATCCACTTCAACGAAATGGATCTTCAAATTAGATGTTATGTCATCTAAATCCAACAGGTTGGATTTGATTCCAAATCCTTCTAGGAGGAGCCTAGTGTAACTTTATTTTATGTATGTAAATATGTATGTGTACACACACACATACACACAACATACATACAGAGAGTTGGTTACTTATGGATGGATTTGGAGCCATATCCTTCCCATTCAATTTCAATGTTAGGCCATTCAAATTGAAGATCCACTGTGGAAGTTGGTCTATATCATTTAAAGTGACTTAAAAAATAAAAAAATGAATTGTGAAGTTTTTTATGCTCATGCATCTACAGGTAACAAATGGATGACCTAAAGTAGCATGTTTCATGAAAAATATGACTTTAGACATAAAAAATCTTGATCGAACTATTTTATAATGATCTAAACACTTAAAATCCCTTAGCAATTTTTGTTAGAATTCAAACATTTTTCACCGTTAAACTAATCTACTCACTATTTAGGCTATCTGTTTTGTGCTTATTGCTGCATAGGATAAAAACATTTAAAAGACTTGATTTTTTTGGGCACTCCTAATGGTGCAACTAGAAGAGCGTATCTCCAATTTATGCTTCATAGCATGATAATATTGACTTTGAACGGGAAGGATTTACTTCCAAATCCTCCAAAGGACCCAAGTATAATTCTCTCTATATATGTATACATACATTTATATATGTATGTACATACATTAATATGTACATACTATATACTATATATATATATGTTAGAGTCAAGCTGAAGTGCATCAAGTAAGGCGATCAAAGTTGGACAAGCTAAATTGAAAGCTGACGAACTCGAAGCAACACCTCTGTGTAAGGGTGCAAACTGATCGATATGAATCAAATATAGTATTTACCACATCCATATCTACTTCCAACTTTTGGATCTGGAAATGAATACAGATGAAAAATTGATATCCATATATGTCAAAATTGGATATTGGATACAAATCAAATATTAGCGAACCAGATACGAATACAAATCAGATATGTGAAAATGGATACGGTTACAGATAGGCTAAACGGATATCATTCTTTATCTTATGAATGTGGATATCTGCATTCGTATCCACATCCATATGATATCTGTATCCCAAAAAAATATTCATCATATGCGGATATCCATATATATTTTCATGTTTAAAAACATATTTATATCCATATCTGCAACTTTTTCAAAATCCATATCCGAATTCGTATTTGCCCGGATGTGGATTTTACATATCTGAATCCGCATTTTTTGCAGATGAGGATGTTTGTGGATTATCCACATCTGTTTGCACCCATACCTCTGTGTCTATCAGATGGGGACGAAGGAACTACAAAATATATAATTCATTAGCTCCCACCTTACCGCCTGCCACTTCCTTTTTCTTCTTTTGGGAGGGATGACAAAAATTGAATAAAAAAGAGATGCAAAATCAATGTTTTTTCACCTGTTCTCATCATCATTTGAGGTAGTTTCTTTGCTGAACACAACATAATGAAGAGTAATTTTTATTGTTCCTTTCAATTAGCAGTAGATATGACTCAACTATATTTTCTGACGGCTTTTTTCTTTGCTATTTTTGTTGGCCCAAAGGCCCATCACTCTAGTTTTGATGATGATTAACTCATGTAGTTATAGTACTAATGATCTTGTGTTTATATAGTTTCAGATATTTGATCAAGATCTTAGTCGGTGTTTAGCTTCAACAAAAGATTCGAAGTCAAGTTTGAATCTAGCACATGTTGATTCAAGAGCTCGCGCATCAAGATCGCATCAAGTACTCAAAGAGGAGCTAGCTCATTGGATCAAGCTTTGGACCAAGTCAAGAAGGAGAAGAAGTTTTTCAAGAGAAATTTTCGTGAAGACTTGTGTCATGTTTGTAAGTGTTAAGATTTGTTTTTAGATAAAATGTAAATGATAGATTAGTTGTGGATTTTTTAAGCTCACACACACACACAAAATTTATATGCGTTTTCATAAAACTAGTTTGAATTTTAGAAAATACCGTTTTGATTTTTGAGCTTCAAAGCATACATCTTTATATTTTATGATTAGAATTCATCAAAATAAGTTTATATTGTTTATATGTGTTTTGGATTTCATCCATGCACATTATTGGTTCAAAAGTTTAGAAAAACTTATTTGGTGATTCTATATCATATGTTTAAGTTTTGTATTTATCAAATTTATTTTAGAGCTTATTGTCAAAAATATAGATATTTCATCTCATATGTGTATTGGATCATATTCATACACACTAAGCTTCAAAAGTGTTTAAAATATCTTATTTTTGTATTTGAAGAAGTTTTGAAAAAATCATTTTTCAAATTAAAAATTGGTTTTGAAAAATACGGATTTTTGTTTAATGCAAACTTCTATATCACAAAATAGTTCAAAAAGTTTGTTATATATGTTGATTTTTGATCACACATATTTGTACTTCAAAGTATTTCAAAGAACTTATTTTGTAGATTTTATGTGATTTTATTAGATTTTATTAAAATTAAAAAGACTAAGTTTTTTATCCCAAAGTTTGCTGACCAGGCCTTCTTTCGGGCCGGTCGACCGAGACAGAAGTCGGTCGACCGGGCGGTCGACCGATGTGCACAGACATGCACAGCTCTTTTGGCTGGAGGGCCGGTCGACCGGGCGGTCGACCGACAGTCAAGCCCAGGGCATGGTCGACTGGGCGGTCGACCGGCAGGCCCCAACGGTCAGAAATTTAACCGTTGGCTGGTCGACCGGCCTGTCGACCGATAGGTCATTTTGACCTGCAGTTTGACCCCAACGGCTTTATTTTGAGAGGCTATAAATAAGCCATCTCTTGGGGCTGTTTTACACAAGATTTTGAGAGAGTTTCAAAGGCAGTTTTTTTCATCTCTCTTAGAGGTTTTCTCCACTTGTTTTAGGGCTAATACTTCCATATCAAAAGGAGAGTTTTCAAGAGTGTTTTTTAAAAGTATTTTCTTGAGTTTTCACCACAACTTTATCTTGTTTTTCTCACACCAACTTGAGCTTTCCATTGCTATATCAATCCTCTAGGGATCTTTGTTGTGAGAGTTATTTTTGTGATCAAGAGAAGTGATCACAAGATTTCATTCTTGTTTTGTGAGTTGTAGAGGTTTGGGCTCGGTGAAGAAAGTTTTGTGGTGATTAAGTGAAGTGATCACCAAGTGTTCCGACGTGTGGTTGGAGGAGTTGTAGAGGTGCGACCTCGCAAGCTAGTGTGGTTACGTGTATTGCTCTTGCGGGAACAAGAGAGGGACTTGCGGGTCCAAGAGTTCTAGTGTGAACTCGTAGGTGTTGCGGCACCGAGTGATCCAGTTGGATCGATTCTAGTGGAAATCCTTCATAGTGTTGAAGGCGGGGACGTAGAGCAAGGGTACTCGAACCTCGAAATAATTCTCCCATGTTTGCGTTGCTCTCTCTCTGTCACTTGTGTTTACATATCTTGCATGCTTACATTGCTTCTCTCTTTATATGCTTAATATATCTTGTGCTTAATTGTTATATGCTTGGGTTTGTTTGCTCACATTTGTATTCAACCAAGAGAGCCATAGTGGCACCTCAACTCTTAATCTAGAGGAATCTTGAGGGAGATAGTCCAGAGCCCTTCACCGAGAATTCGACTACATTCTTGTGTTATACCTTGTGTGTTTAGTTTAATAGCTTTAGTTTGTATAAATAGTTTGTAATTTCGCATCATTAGCATTAGATTAGCTTGTACACCTATTCACCCCCCTCTAGGTGTATTTTCAATTTCTTCTCTTGCCCGCCAGTCAAGTGTCTGCTTTTTGATGAGCTTGAAGCACCCTTGTTAGTAGAGGAGGAAAACCAAATCATAGCACAACGGGGTACAAAAAGGGAATGTTTTGTTATCGTTACGACAAGTCTAGAAATCGATCTTATTGACCCATGTGTGTTTAGCTTAATAGCTTTAGTTTGTATAAATAGTTTGTAATCCGCATCATTAGCATTAGATTAACTTGTACACCTATTCACCCCCTCTAGGTGTATTTTCAATTGGTATCAGAGCTTGGTGCTGTTGATTTGGGTCTAACAACCTTGAGTTGAAGATTCTCATTTTAGCTATCACAATATTTGTACACACACATATGGATTTCATGACACCTCCCATGTTTTGATATTCTTAACATCTAACTTTGAAAGTTAAGATGTCAATGTATCTCAAACCCTAAGGATTCATGTTTATCTTTCACTATTAAGGATTCATATTGTTTAAATGACAAATATTTAGAGGCTAACGCAAAAGCCATCCATGCTTTAAAGAGTACCCTAAATGATGATTATTTATGTAGGGTTTCTAACTTTGATTCGGCTTTTGTAGTATGGAACACACTTGTCTCCTTTGGTGAACAAAAGCAATACTACATAGGAGTGACTCGGATGATGGAAGTGATGCTTCCAACATATGCTTGGTCCAAGGGGATGACCCCCTTAAGGTAAATTTCGAATCTGAGGTAGAAGAAGATATTGACATGCCTTATGATGAGCTTGCATCTTTTTATCAAAAGCTTCTTGAAAATATGATTTATTAAAAATTGAACATGATAAGTTGAAAAGAAAAACACTTCTTTGTTAAAAGAAAAATGATTCTTTTAAAAATAAATTTGAATGTGTTTCAAAAGAGAATGAATTTTTGAAAAAGGAGAATATTTCCTTCTTCAAGATTAAATGATATTTGTGAAGGAAATAATTCTTTGAAAAATAAAATTATTTTGATGGAAAAAGAAAAATAGATTGTTTTAGAAGAAAATAACTCTTTGAAAAGACAAATTGTTTCAAAAAAAAGAAAACATTTCTAAAAAGAAAAGATAGTTGATTCTCATTCTTGCCATACTAATAATGTTGCATCCTCTTTTAATAAAATGAGATTCATGTTTTGAAAAAGAGAATTGATTGTTTGAGCTCAAATTTGAGTAATTGTGCATTTAACCTAATAAATTGGAATCCATGTTTCGTAAGAAATAAATTCCACACATGCATGCACATCCTACATGGCATACACCTCATGTACACCATGATAATACCCATTCTCATATGTATGTTAGAGTGTACACATGTACACATTGTGGCCGTAAAGGCCATCTTGCAAGATTTTACTTTGATAGATTAAATTTTATAATTTTGCAAATAATAGTTTGGATTCCTTATAATATTAACCCGCGTGGACTCAAAAAGAAATGGGTACCAAATCCCTACCTCTTGTGTTTGATGTAGGTATGGGCTCTCACATGACGTGAGAGGTATGGTGCCTTGGTGGTGGATGCATGAGCTAGATGGACATACCAAATTGATGCATCGCTATCAAGGATGTTTGGTGGGAGGACCACCATGGTTTGGAGACTTAGAGAATAGTTCATATGATTTGGTAACTATCTCTAAACTCCCATTTTTATTTACATACTTTCATATAATTATTTTTAGCATGTTTTGATTTCAATGCTAAATGATCATGTTTTGTGCTTCATATGGTGATTACGTGTACAAGTAGTGAGCTACACTTGATTATTATATGTTTGTGCCTCATTGCTCATTTGTACTCATTACATATACATGTATAAGCTAGTTTTGATAATTCTTTCATTTATACTTGTTATCCCTATTTTGTACATGTTTTGTTTCATGTATATGTTATTTTTGTTTAAACTAATAAATATACATGTATACCCTTGAGTCACTTGCCTTTATGCAAATTCTATTATGGACTCGTTTGTGTTTGGGATATGTTTGTATATTTTTAATTTTGATAAGAACATACATATACCTTGAGGTTTGTTTAATTTTAAGAAAAATAAATTTATATGATTTTCATATGTTTTGATGTTTTGAGCTTTATTATTTATTTTCATGAATATACTATTCACATGATTCTTGTGCACTCACATTTCTTTTATTTACTCATGACTTTGTTTTTCATGAGTATTTATGATCTTTATAAATTTTGAGTGTCAATTCTTGTGTATTTAGCATGCTTCATGGGATATATGATTTGTTTTCATGTTTGAATGATTTTTAACTAGTTTTTCAAAAATTATTTTAAACTAGTTATTTATTCCTCATTTGGTAGTGTTTTCAATCTACAACTATTTTCAAATCTTATCTTTGAAAACTTCTACCCTATAAGGGCGGTTGGATGGGCAACCATGACGTGTATCTCTTATTGAATATCTTTTATCATGTGCATGAAAAGGGTGGTAGGTATGAGTTATACACATGAACTTCATGTTATCTTATTTTTGTATGCTCATATGTGTTTCTTATATATGTATGCTTCAAAATTCAATTAGTATCAATTTCATTTGGTATTTCTTATTTCATACATACATATATGATTTGACTATGGTTGTTTTACAATATACTTACATTCTTAAACCACAAATTATCTTTATGGTATGCTTGAGTTTATTCCATATGTTAATTGGTATACAGCTTATACATTGATTTCAATTGGTATTTATTTGATATCAAAATGTATTTCATGTTTCACCTTCAATCGATATCAAAATCTACTATTAGTATCTTAAAATTTTTTTCCACTGGTATTAACTCTTGTTTTTGTCAACTACTATTTGATTTCATTGATATCAAATTTTGTTTTGTTGACTCAAGAAATTTCAAAATTTTATTTTAAATATTATAAGACATTTATTTTAAAAGTGGTTTCAAAATTTGTTGATATGTATTTCCGATATGCAAGGGGAGCTTAACATCTCTTCTATATATAGATTCATGTTGAGTGTATCTCACATTGAGGAGCTTGACCTCTCTTCTTTACGTGATACACGTGTATAAGGGGAGCTTAATATCTCCGCTTATACATTGTATATTATGCTTTATGTGAGTTAGGGTCTAGCCATCCCTTCTTTATGTAATACATGTATACAGGGGGAGCTAACTTTACATCTCTCCTCTTCATGAATGTATATCGCATATACATTTTTATTGTTTGATTGTCCTCAACCCTTTGTTGATAAATTGACAAAAGGGAGAGAAGAATTTAGTGAGTTTTATATGCATGTTTATATTTTTTTATGCATATATGTTTGTGTTTAGTTTATGCATTTCATTGAATATCTGTATGTTTATTGCTATGCATGAGTTAAGGGGGAGCTTCTATGAAGCTTATCTTTAATCCATGCATATATAACTCCATGAGTTTTGTCATCATCAAAAAGGAGAGATTGTTGGCTTAAAGGCTTATCACTCTAGTTTTGATGATGATTAACTCATGTAGTTATAGCACTAATGATCTTATATTTATATAGTTTCAGATATTTGATCAAGATCTTAGTCGATGTTTAACTTCAATAAAGATTCGAAGTCAAGTTTTGAAGCTAGCACGTGTTGATCAAGAGCTCGCGCATCAAGATCGCATCAAGTACTCAAAGAGGAGCTAGCTCATTGGATCAAGTTTTGGACCAAGTCAAGAAGGAGAAGAAGATTTTCAAGAGAAGATTTTCGTGAAGACTTGTGTCATGTTTGTAAGTGTTAAGATTTATTTTTAGATAAAATGTAAAGGATAGATTAGTTGTGGATTGCTCAAGCTCACACATACGCACACACAAAATTTATATGAGTTTGAATTTTAGGAAATACCGTTTTGATTTTTGAGCTTCAAAATATACATCTTTATATTTTATGATTAGAGTTCATCAAAACAAGTTTATATGTGTTTTTGATTTCATCCATGCACATTATTGGTTCAAAAGTTTAGAAAAACTTATTTGGTGATTCTACATCATATGTTTAAGTTTTGTATTTATCAAAACTTATTTTAGAGGTTATTGTCAAAAACATAGATATTTCATCTCATATGTGTATTGGATCATATCCATACACACTAAGCTTCAAAGTATTTAAAAATCTTGTTTTTTATTTGGAGAAATTTTGAAAAAATCATTTTTCAAATTAAAGATTGGTTTTGAAAAATATGGATTTTTGTTTAATGCAAAACTTCTATATCACAAAAATGGTTCAAAAAGTTTGTAATATGTGTTGATTTTTGATCACATATATTTGTACTTCAAAGTATTTCAAAGAACTTATTTTTTTAGATTTTATGGGATTTTATTAAAGCTAAAAAGATCAAGTTTTTAATCCTAAAGTTTGCTGACCAGGCCTTCTTACGGTCGACCGGGCGGTCGACCGAGATAGAAATCGTCGACTGGGCAGTTACCGATGTGCACAGACGTGCATAGCTCTTTTGGCTGGAGGGTCGGTCGACCGGGCGGTCGACCGTCCAGAGAGCTTTGCTCTCTGAATTTGGCCCCGGTCGACCGGCGCGTCGACCTGCAGGCCCTAACGATCAGAAATTTGATCGTTGGCTGGTTGACCAGCCAGTCGACCGATAGGTCATTTTGTCCTGCAGTTTGACCCCAACGGCTATATTTTGAGAGGCTATAAATAAGCCATCTCTTGGGGCTGTTTTACACAAGATTTTGAGAGGGTTTCAAAGCCAGTTTTTCCCATCTCTCTTAGAGGTTTTCTCTACTTGTTTTAGGGCTAATACTTTCATATCAAAAGGAGAGTTTTCAAGAGTGTTTTTCAAAAGTATTTTCTTGAGTTTTTCACAGCTCTATATTGTTTTTCTCACACCAACTTGAGCTTTTCATTGCTATATCAATCCTCTAGGAATCTTTGAGTGGTTTTTGTGATCAAGAGAAGTGATCACAAGATTTCATTCTTGTATTGTGAGTTGTATAGGTTGTGGCCTCGGTGAAGAAAGTTTTGTGGTGATCAAGTGAAGTGATCACCAAGTGTTCCGACGTGTGATTGGAGGAGTTGTAGAGGTGCAGCCTCGACAAGGTAGTATGCGTGCGTGTGTTGTTGCAGGAGCAAGAGAGGACTTGCGGGTCTAAGAGTTCTAGTGTGAACTCGTAGATGTTGCGGCACCGAGTGATCCAGTGGGATCGATTCTAGTGGAAATCCTTCATAGTGTTGAAGGCGGGGACGTAGAGCAATGATGCTTGAATCTCGAAACAATTCTCCCGTGTTTGAGATTGCTCTCTCTCTCTCACACACTTGTGTTTATATATCTTACATGCTTACATTGCTTATCTCTTTATATGCTTGATATATCTTATGCTTAATTATTATATGCTTGGGTTTGTTTGCTCACACTTGTATTCAACCAAGAGAGTCATAGTGACACCTCAACTCTTAATCTAGAGGAATCTTGAGGAGATAGTCCAGAGCCCTTCACCGAGAATTCGGCTACACTCTTGTGTTATACTTTGTGTGTTTAGCTTAATATCTTTAGTTTGTATAAATAGTTTGTAATTCTGCATCATTAGCATTAGATTAGCTTGTACACCTATTCACCCCCCTCTAGGTGTATTTTCAATTTCTTCTCTTGCCCGCCAGTCAAGTGTCTGCTTTTTGATGAGCTTGAAGCACCGTTGTTAGTAGAGGAGGAAAACCAAATCATAGCACAACGGGGTACAAAAAAGGGAATGTTTTGTTAACGGTTACGACAAGTCTAGGAAATTGATCTTATTGACCCATGGCAATGCAACAATGTCGTGAGGGAGGAGTTGAGCAGCCTTATAGTAGCAAAACCTCGTTTTCATTTGGGGTAATCTACCAAAGGGGCCAATCCGACTCATCTCGTTCTCTTTCAAGTAGTGAGATGGTAGGGTGGAAACTTCTACTGATAATAAGTTAGATGTCAATTACACACTTGAGGTTGATAAAACTGAAGGACAATGCTCGACAATACCCGTTAACTTTGGTTCGCTCCTTTGTCGCATTTCTTGATCCTCCGCTTTAGCTTTAGATGCCTTTACTGAGTCAGCGGTCCAGAGAAAGAAAAGGACAATCTTTAACTATCAAAAAAATATTTATAAATCTTACATTATTCACTATGATATTACATTCCCTGCATGCTAGTGAATAGCTTAATCAAGGCTAAAATAGTCCTGGTCTTAGTTTGGTACACAGACGTGATTGTGTGTATGTGTGTATGTGTGCATGTATATATGTATATATACATCCAGACACACAAACATATGTATATATGTGTGTTTGTGTACATTTATATACATACACACAGAGGCATGTATGTGCACACATAAATACATGCTTATATACATACATAGATACATATACATATTTATACATATGTACTTATGTATGTAGACATATGTGTATACTTATACACGCATATGAGGAAACTAGAGGTCAGTGACCATGGAGGAAATTTTCTCCTATGGCGCATTTAAAACACCAATCTCCCTATTACTATTTCACAATCTGATCATTCGATATGATCTTCGTGGCCTAAAATATGTGTATTAAATATCATGGGGTTTAGACTTTGTTTGCTCATTGGTCTAATGATCACATTTGTTTTTCAGTTGAAAACACATTACTTCAGCGAACATGGGTAAACGATAATATAAACTCGCTTGCACGTGTGTGTGTGCACCCACAGACAAGCATATACATATATAACATGTATATGTGCACACACACAAGCGACTGTGTGCAACTGTGTATGTATACATACATACACGCATACATACATGCAGACATATATGTATACATTACATGTGTGTGTGTGGTTAATCGACAAAACTGAGGATAATCATAGTTCTTACCAAGCCTTATTTTCAGAATGTTGTATAGTCATTGATCAAGAATATCTTATACAGGTTCCGGAGCCTGTTAGGAAGATCTGAACAGTAGTCGTGGGACTGAATTTCAATATGTCTT
Organism: Agave tequilana; assembly: GCA_038442645.1. Classification (NCBI taxonomy): domain Eukaryota; kingdom Viridiplantae; phylum Streptophyta; class Magnoliopsida; order Asparagales; family Asparagaceae; genus Agave; species Agave tequilana. The sequence continues at coordinate 19,776 of JAVJIF010023630.1, forward strand.
GTAATTAGTTCAACTGGATGTTTTGGTACATTCTCAATACAAAATACGATAAGAACTATACAACAACTGTAGGGCAGCATGCACGCATAACTATAATACATGATGGAATGCACATTAGCATACCGTTGGATCTTACTTATCTGACTGGTTTCTGCGCAACAACAAGAATGTAATGTACATCTTATTGTGTTGAAGTTAATATTTCTGGAATTTTAACTAGAATATCATATGGTCTATGTATAAATATAGAAATGTGAATATTCTTAGTAACAATTTAAACTACTTCTCATGTATTTTTGGTTAAACCATACTCCTACAAAAATTTAATATCATAGCGATAATCTATCAAGCATTGGATATTGCTCACATGGTTACTTAAGTCCTAATTGAACTTGTAGGAGTACCACCATGGGTTGCTTTGATTCCATTTTAAATCCTTGCCACTGCACCGAAACTCTGTTAGTTGTGGTAAGGGTTAATGATTTTTTTTTTGGTTATCCAATAGTTTCCTATTGGAAAAATGATGCTATTGCAAGTGATGGCCAGGCGGGGGCATCTAGTGTGTATTGCGCGCGCGCTGTGCACACATGTGCGTGTGTGGGTGCTTTCGTGTATTGTAATTTTTCATATACGTGACGTGTGCATGTGTGCTTACACTTGTTTTTAGTTATCTATACATTTTAATGCAAATTGATATTTACCTGCTTATTGTTGCTTGGGGTCATTTATGTAACAGAATGATGTTATTCTTTTTCAGCTTATGACATGTCCCTGAACACAAAAGAGTCACATGATTCTCCAAACACAAGTTCAGTGCCTGATGTCAAAACTAAAAGATTGTTTGTGACTGGTAAGGCACTTGCTCTATTATTTTTGAATATAACATCGTCCTTTGCCAGTAAGTCCTTTAACTGGAAAGTCACTTCACCTTTATGTTGAACTCGCTTTCAGAACATATTTTTTAATGTGATTAGGCCCTTGAAAAAGAAGAGAGAACTAATAAATTTTAAATTTTTTTTTTCATGCATGTTATTAAGTTGAAATCTCAAGTTCCTATGTGCATGTGGAGTCACAACATACAAATTAAGCACCAGTTATGGAGATCTGTGGTGTAGAAAAAAAAAGAAAAGAGTCTTAACAAAGAAATTTATGTTGCTGGGCAGTTGTATAAAAATGAATTAGAGCAGAGGGTGATGTCCAAAATCTAAAATGTTCGGTAAATTATGTCTGTTTTGCTAATGTGATTAAACAACAATTGAGGGGTCACATATAGAAGTTCAATTTATGTTGGAAAGATATTAAAAAATGCATGATATTAGTCTGCAAAGTTAGATTTAAGAGAGTTATATGGGATTTTGTGCGAAAGAAAGTTAAGATGTATTAGAAAGTCATATTGAAGTCTTATTTAATCAGGTCAAAAGTTAAAAGTTTATTCCCTGAACTGTAGCTGGCAATAAAGAAGTAATAATTGTTTGTGATATCCTTATAAGTTGGGGCTTTCTTCTGTTTGGTGCTTCTATGTTTACAAGAAAAGAGTATTGAGGGCTATATATAGAGTTTGTTTTTGTGGTTGTAAAGGCGTTTGTAATGTAATAATATGACATCCTATGAGATTAGATTAAAGATGAGTTATATTGGATTTGGGTTTAAAAGAAAGTTAACTTGTATTAGGTCTTGGGAAAAAGAATATTAGGAACCTGTTAGTAGTTCATTTGCTAAAGTATTACTGGGAATAAACCAAGTGATGTAATTGTTTGCGAAATACTTATTTATTTGGAGCTTTATTTTGTTTGCTCTTTATGTTAGATAAAAGATATTCTGGGGTTGGATATAGTTCATTTTTTTGGTTGAAAAGGTATCGATGTAATAAATGGTTTGTTTGAGAGGGTTAGATTAAAAACTAGTTATGTTGGGTTTATGTTTAAAAGAAATTTGAGTTGTATTGGGGCTATATTAGACGAGAAATTTCCCCTATTACCCAAGCAGTTTAATGTTGTACGACCTAGGAGTGTCCCTCCAAATTCTCCTCGATCAAGAAAGAATACAAAGAAGGATAAGATCATTCGAATTTAGAACCAGCCTTGTTGTGGGCAGGGACAAGAAACTCATGAGTTACTATTGCATACTTTCATAATGAAATAGAATATTTGTTAGACTAGTTCTCAACCGTTAGAAGCCAGAAATATCTATCCAACGCTTCACCATACATAGACCAGACAGGTTTGGTGCATTAGGTAATTTGACTACAATTTAATGATGAAAACATAATGCCCCTCTACCCAATTTGGTTTTTATTATATCAAAAGTTCGAGTTGTCTATGCTGCCCCATGTTCACCATTCATTCTTAGATGCATGAAGGAATCTCCTTAAGCTTGAGATAATCACTTCGAACAACTCACCTAGTGAAAGAACTGTAACTGAGAGGGAAGACGCAAAAAGAAAAGGAAAGAAGAAAAGAAAAGGAGCATGTGTGTCTAATTCACTAAGAAAAGAAAACTAGAAGTACAGGATTTAATTGTTGGATCTCTCAAAAGCCTTCTTTTCCCTCTCCCTACTGAAAAAGTTAGTTACAGGAGATGACATGTTCCTTTGCTATTTCTCCCCTGCACACTACAAGCCTAAGATATGAAAATGACCATAGAATATGGCAGGATGCTTGCTTTGCTGCCTACTTGGATGTTGCTGGGGCTCCATATTCACTATCAAGCCATTGTATTTGTTGATCAAATGCTCAAACGTACTGCAATTCAATTGTTGCACAAAATGTCAATCACGGTCCAAGTCTGATTGGTCTCTCACAGTCATTATATTTACGTTGATATTCAATAACTCAATTGTTTATCTCCAATAATTCAATTAATTTTTTTTAATAGGAATCCTATGCTGATAAAGAGACTTCAATTACCTTGACCGTGAGAATAGTCACAAAATTGTGATCTATTACGCAACCTAACTTTCAGCTAGCAAGGACGTATGCGTGCGGGTAGACTCTCTATCTCAGCTGGCTATTACCTCTCGTGTGGTATTGAGTGTCACCTTGCGTCACAATTAATACTAGATTCATTTATGATTCTCATTGATAACATACTGTTAGACCTTTCAAAGCTGTCGGTCATCCGACTAAGCTACATGGTGACAGTCCTGTATGCACAGGCTGGGTGAGCATCAGTCTGAGCTAGAGCCATGCAGATCCTCCTAGTTATTCCTGTTTTGTAGGTTTGGAGAGAGTTTAGGTCAGCACGGTGTCTAATGAAGGCTCACTTACAGTGATGAGTGGAAAGCTAATTGCTTTTGGGAAAATTCGGAGGGGGACCGATCTTTGTTAAAGGGAGAGTTATGGAATTACTGGCACACTTTGGTAGCATCACAAATTTGGAATTCACAAAATCTATAGGGATATAGGGAAACACTCTGATAAAAAAAATGGTGAGTCAATATCTGTTTTGGGAGCTTTTGATGAGACGTGTGGACACTCAATTGGCAGGGCATATACAATAATCGGATTCACAATAGCTAAATGGGATGCCTTACCACTATTGTCTACCTAGTTTTTCAATGTATTCCTTCTAGAGATACAGTTATGATTCTCTTGTTCTATCTGTATTCACAGCCTGCCCTTTCTTTAAAGTAGTGAGGGATGGATTTTTAGGCTATTTCGTAGGTAATCTTAATGGAAAACCAAGGAGTTAGGTGATCAAGGGTTGGTCAGCTAGGGATTTTGCACGAGAAAACAGAGAAAACTTAAAAAGAAGACCAAAGAAGAGAAAGAGAAGCTATAAAGAATATTTTACACCTTTGGGTTAGGGTTTCACACTCAGTAGGATATGACATCCAAGCTCACTTCATACAACACACCGGAGGAGGAAAGTTTCCTTCATCCAATAATCTGGAAAATCACGAAATACTTGTTGCACGAACTGATATGATATGATACCAATTGTTGCGGATCGGTGTAACGGAAAAGAAAGCCGATTGAAGCGCAACGTGAGGAAGAAGATAAGATATTCCGAAGTAGGAAAAGTCAACACACAATTTTCTGTTGTAGGGACAGTACCGACACTAAATATGGGCTCGTGGAGGTCGGATCTACTGTTCAAGTGCTACGAATTCTCTTCAATGGCTCCGGGGCTCAGTCACGAACTTAACACTTCGAACATAGCTCGAAACAGACTTCAAACAGGCGAGAAACGAGCTCTGGATTGAGACTGTGCAGGCGTAGAAGCAGTCAGCGAGTCGCTGATGTCAGCAGTGGAGCCGGTGATGTCAGCAGGCTCCGGGTCAGAGCCGCGGCTCCTGGGTCGGCTTGACCTGAGCCTGTGGCTCATCGTCGGCTCGGCCCGAGTCGCGGCTCGTCCTCGGCTCGAAGCGAGCTGGTGGCTCGAAGCGGGCCGATGACGTCAGCGGTGGAGCCGATGACGTCAGTGGCTCGTGAAAGAATTTTTCTGTTTTCTGTTTCTTTTTCCTGTTTCTTTTTTTCCTTCTTTTTTTGAAATAGATCTAGGGATCTAGATCTAAGGTTTGAGAAAAGTTAGGGTTTTATAAGAGGGCAGAAGGAAAATTTGAAAGGGATTGTAGCCTAAGTTCTGATACCAAATTGATGTAACACATGATCACAATCTCAATCTAAAGAAAAGGGAAGAAACTAGGGTTTTGAAAAAATAGGAATTAGGGTTTAGAGATAGAACCAGATAGATTTGAGCTTCGCACCCCTTACGCGAGTTTCGCACCCCAATATTCAAGAGCACCCTCAAGAGAATTTAATTGAAAAGTTTTTATTTCATCATTCTCTAATCATAAAGAAGCATGGAGCCTATTTATAGGCTTTACAAAAAGTCTAGTTCTCAGATATAACCGATGTGGCACTAAAACAAAATAGAATAAAACAACTAAACTGAAAAAATAAACTAAAGACAGAAAAATAACTTGCAGATGGTGATGTCCTCATCATGTAACCATAAAGGGTAGAAGAAAGAAAGTAATTCTTGACTTACATCTACAACAATAACCAACCCCCATCCCCCCCCCACCCCAAAACCCCCACAAAACACACACACACACACACACACTTGCTTACTTGCTAATTAACAATTATCTTTACATATAAGGCTGTAATGGTCTAAGATTCTACTTATTACCAATCTATCTAGTTACGTGTATAAAATAAAACCTATCTTTTCAAATCTAATTAGAGAAGTATGTTTCACCTGTCTAACTAATTTTAAATATCTAATTCTTTTTGGAGAAAGGCATGTACGCTTTCATCATATTCCCATATGGGGAAAGGAATCCTATCATGGTGGGGAAAGAGGATGCTAGTTCTCTTATCTAGGTTATTTTGCAACTTGAAAGAAATGGTTTTGGTTAGATTTGATCTGTTGAGTTTAATCAATGGAAAACTCCTATAAAAGAAGCATACTCTAGCTGGTGATTGTGCTACTACGCTGTTAGGTTCATATCAGCATACTCTAGCTGGTGATTGTGCTACTACGCTGTTAAGGTTCATATCAGCCTGCTTGGTGTGATTTTTCTATCCATCCTCTCAGATCGACAAGCCTTCTTCTACCGACGTGCCCAATCAGCTCTTGTGTCAGCATTTTTCACTTGTCCAGATGGACATGCCTATGCGCCACCCCCCCCCCCCTCCTCCCCACGCCCAAAACTCCAAGCACCCACTCCCATAACACCTGCATGCACATGGAAAGGGGAAAAAGTCTTGTAAAGTTGATCTCCCAATTCACACAGCTCGGCAATCTTCTTTTCATTACCTTCCTGTTCAAATAGAAGATATCCTGTAACATGAAGAAACTCCAACTACATAGAGTATTATTAGAGATGTTGATGTGTTCTTGCAGTTCTTAGATACCGCTAATAGCTTCTAAACCTGTTTTCTATGTTCAACATGTAACTACAAGAAGAGAGTAATAGTTTCAATGCTATAGTTTGTCAGACTAGATGAACGGATTGACATCTGAACTGTAAAAGTGTTCTGGTCTGTGAATTCTAAAGTCCATTCTATGGAGCTATTCTCAGACAAACTCTCGTTGTCTTTTAGATGTACCCTCGTACATTTTCTGACGCAAGATAGAAGGGAAAACTAGGGTTTGTCGTGGGATTGGGGATGAATAATCTAGAGTTTGAGGAATTTAAGGAAAAGATAACAACTCGGTTTTACACCTAGGTGAATCAATCACCTATTCTGCGCATCGCACACAAAGATTTAGATTTAGAATTGTGCACTCACGACAATTGCTTCTCCCACTTTATGCTTTGCATTCAAAGATTTCAGAAAACCAAATTAGGATTTCAAAATAGTTCAATGATCCCAAATAAATACAAATGTATTTATAGGCAAAGGTCACGTGCACTACTCGTGTCCTCCTAATCATAAAAGAACTTTTAAAAGAAATAATAAAAGAAAACTAATAAAAAAACTACTACTAATTCTAATCATATCCAACTCGAGCACTTCTCCTACTCGAACATTTCCTCCAAGTCTTGGTTGGATCCCCATCAATTTTCTTCGGGAAGAAAACATTTGGTGAATGGTGAAGATGGTACCGCACAAGCGAATCCGGGTTGAAGTGCTACTACGAAACGAGGACATCCTTTTCAACAAACCAAGTAGCGCTGATGTCCATCAGCTGTCCATATCGCCCCGTCCAGCATAGTGTTCTCAATCTCAATAGCCTGAAATCTTTTTGTGTGGCGGCGGTGATGGTAGATGATCATGAAAGTGCTCTAGGTCCACTGTTGTTGGCAATGATGGATCAGGAATGGCAGCTAGATTGTCAATAGTAGCATGATATGGAGTCAAGTTCTTGACGTTGAAGATGGGGTTAATTCCAAGCTTCCATGATACGTCTAACTCGTAAGTATTGGAATCAATCCTTTTCAAGACCCTGTAAGGACCTATACGTCGAGCATAAAACTTCTCTCTTGTCTTGAGAGGGAACCTCTCATGTCCCACTCTAAGCATCATCTCATCCCCCACTGCAAATTCCTGCAGTTTATCATGTAAATTTGCGACATATTTTCAATTATCATTACTAAAGCTATTTGTCATGGAACCTCAGTATGCAAATCACACATATAATGGATGTCATTAAGGGAGGAGGTTCATTCAGTGACTCATTTGGGTAATGTTGCTAAAATTTGGAGAATCTGACGGATTCAGGAGGAAACTCTACAGACACACTAGGAGATCACTAGCGGCAACAATCATAGGCTTGATCCCTTCCTTATGACTTTCCTCATGAAATTGGTGTGTTTAGTAGATGGAGTGGTTTCTTTCTTGCTTGTGTAGTGACTGTCCTAGTTTTTTGACTGTCAGAAATGAGTTTTGGTTTGGCAGGTCTCGACACTTACTTTTTTCCATTATAGATGATTGTATAAGTATTTGTCTTACCTCGTATAACTAAGGCCTACTTAATAAGATGTGGGCGGCGTCCATGACTAAGACGTCACACCAAATGTGGCCTTTAACAGCTCGAAAATTGGATAGGCATTAGACAACGTTGGGTGACAGACTGAGCAGTTTTGTCAACTCAAGTCATGTTGTATGATTGCGGATGAGGTTTAGCTTTCAAATTCATTTTATCAACAGCTCATTTGGTGATTATGTTCACACAGTTACCTTCATCAATCATCACTTTATAGCTCTTGTCATTATATTTGTAGGTATGGAACACACTAAACTATGTCAATCCTTATCTCTAGGTGTGAAAAGAAGACACTTAACGACATTCGGTTGGACGTAACATGCTCTTATCACCTTCTTGGCATCACTAGCGCCATCCTCGGGGATATAGACTATTTCCTCATACTCATGATAATCTTCATCCAATGCTCTCTCTGCATGAAGATTCCTAGTGGGACACATAGCAGCAAAATAATCAAAACACTGACACCTAAAATACTAATGATGAGGCTCTAATTCAGCGGGAGAGATCGTGGAATCTTTCGAGAATCTTCATAGTCCTGCAAATAATCTAAAGGTTAGTGTCGCTGGACTTGGCCCGACGCTCAAGTTAGTATAAAGCCTTAGAGAAAAAAATAGAGGTACTGAGACTAATGAGAAGAAGATACCTCTGGTGAAGGTTCAGACCCCTATTTATAAAAATAAGAGATACTTGAAAGGATATTGGAGAGACCCGTCACGCCAGCACTACTGGAAAGCAAGTTCTTTGTCTTATGATAGCTATTGTAGGAGGTGATCGAACAATTAAGATACCAGACCAGCTCTGTTAGATAGATACTTTCCTTAGCTTAGATATAAGCCCAAGATCATAAAAAATGTACATCATATGAGAATGATACTGCCTGAATAAGTCAAAGGTGTTAGTCTCTCCACATTCTGTTCGAATTTATAGGCGAGCTGAATCCTACTACGAGTAGAATTCCGAGTCCTAACTCGATAGGACGCGTCAATACTCTTAGAAATATGAGTATAGACATGAATATACTTGTTAGAAGGTTTTTAGGATGCTCTACTGTATTGTTTAAATAGGCAGATGCTCGTCATTGAACACATGATATATGTTTACATGATATTAGTATTATCAGTGCGCACCCCCCCCCCCCCCCCCCCCCCCCCCCCCACCAAAAAAAAAAAAAACCCATTTCGAGTTTGAACAAGAATCATCCGAATGAAGAAAATAGATTGAACTCCTTAATTGAAGATCAATACCATAACTATTTGGTCAATTTTGGCTCAAGTTCCTCCAATTTTGGTACGATTTAACTAATTCTTATTGGTTTCAGACAGAATATAGGAAGATGGTTCATGCTTACCATAACTTTGAAAGGATCTAGTAGCAAATATCTTGGGACAGATTTTGATCTAGTGTTGAGTTTCTGAAACCTGATATCCTTGGTGACTCATCAATTAGTATCTCAGACCCAACAGAAAGCTCAGTTCTGGTTGAGTTCATTGCTTAGATGTATTCTTCTTTTAATATGTGTGGGCATATAGGACGAAGTATATGCTTCCAACCAGTTTAGCACAAAGACTACACATTTTGAGTGACATGCTCCTGCGATGCTGTTTTACGACTGATTTTCTCTCCTATGTGTATAAATTTCTTAGTTGAAGTTATCGGTTGAATTTTATATGTCGTTTACATTTTATTGGCAGGACTTTCCTTCTATACATCCGAGAAAACTCTGCGTGCATCATTTGAATCATTTGGTGAACTTGTTGAAGGTGTGTGCAACCCTTATTCACTTATTTGATGCTATATTTATTGTTACCATCGTCTGTTAGTTGAAGTTGCTGAAGGCAATATTTGTCCCTCCAACAGTTAAAATTATAATGGACAAGATATCCAAGCGGTCGAAGGTTATGCCTTCATAGAGTACACAACAGAAGAAGCTGCAGGTACAGCTCTCACTGAGATGAATGGAAAGGTATCTGAGACTCGTCTTGTTTTTGCTGAAACATTTCTTGAGACTCATCCTCTATTATTTGGTGACATGCAGATCATAAATGGTTGGATGATAGTTGTTGATGTTGCCAAAACTAACCCACCAAAATACTGCAGGGGCGACCGCGGCCACCATCCAGTTCACCATTTTCCAGATACTAACATTTGATATGCTCTTGGCCTCAATCAATAAAGTGCCAGGGCTGAAGGAATAAGAGTTTTGTGAATGTGATTTCCCTTCACAACCGAAGCAAAGGATAGTGCTAACGGCTGCAAGAAGTTGAGGTCTCGTATGATCTTTTTTTAATGTGAGTTTAACATACTAATATTAGACATTTATCATATTTGATGTAAACATTAAATGTTTAGACTCTAGATTGAAAACCTTAACATATGATTCTCAAATGTATGTAGGTATTGAATTAATAAAATATGTTATTATTAAATTTATTAAAATCTAATTAGAAGAAAAGGTTAGTTTATAACTCTAAAGTTTTAAATTAAAATTCACAATCCTAGTCTTAAATCAATATTTTGTTAAAACTTTTAAATTATTGAATACATTTTAATAACCTTCAGAATTAATCTCCATTACTTTTCCAAATAAAGTAGCCTATATTTGTACTATTATAATCTTTTTATTATTCTAATAATTCATCTTTATTGTTAAATATTTGATTTCTAAATAATATATTATTTCTCCTTTTTTTTTCTTTTTGAATTGATAAAATTTGTGTTTGAGAATTAATAGAAAGTTATTGGACAAGTAGAGAAAAAGTAAGAAAAAAAATAAAAAGTTGTGTTTGAGAATTAACAAAAACGTTTCTATTTTTTTTTCTTTTTGAATTAATAAAAGGTAGTGTTTGACAATGAAAAAAAGATAAAAACTCCTCAAACATAAAGATTACTAACAACTAGTAACTATGCTATAACTCTTAATGTACTTTATTTATTAGGAAAAGAATTTTGTACGAGGGGCACAAATTAGAACTGGTCAGTAGTGAAGCACAGAGAGTTCCCCACTTGGTTTCTGATTTATCATTAAATAGTGGGTCCTCATCCTACACACAAGGTCTTGATAGGCACTCGGGAAAGAACATGGAGACACTGTTGTTGTTTGTTTGGGTAAATTTTCCTTTTTTTTGGAGAATAAAAAGTGAATACATAAGATTTCTGCATTTCATTAATAAGTTTTAAAGAAACATTACATGCAATATGATAAAACAGAAGTCCTCCTGAGTAAACTATTGCACTCACATGTGCTTGAGGAAAAGAAACAAAAGTATATCAAAATTGATAAGCAATAAAATTGGACCCTCCGATAGAAAAAATATAGAGCAGGTCTACTGCAAAATACATGTTGGAAACCCGATGACCCAATATGAGGAGTCCGAGGCACATGTAGTCCGAATCGAAATTGTGGCCTCTGCCCTTTGTCTCCTCTAAGTTGCTGTCCCCCATCTGCGGCTGTCCCACGCTCGCTCTGCCATTTCTCTGGACGTACATGAGAGGAGATTTAGCCAATGAGGAAGGGAAAAAAACGGTCAAACAAGACACAGAAGGATTGGTTGGCTGATCTCATACCCCTCCTGGTTTTGCTTCAATTTTCTCATAACTTTTCCAGACTTAAAGAGAGTGTTATTGGCTCGGATTCACTAGTTGGATTCAGATAATTTCTTGGTTTTTCAAATTTTGGTGTTATAATTAGTTTGGGGCTAGCATTTCGATTTTAAAAAATTTAGTGTTATTAGTTTGAGACTGAGATTTGGAGATTCTGAAATTTAGTGTTATTGGTTAGTAAGACTTAGTTTTGTCCAGTCCAAATCCAATTTAGACGGATAGATTTATCATCCTAATTTAAAGAAATTTCCGCTCTCAAATGAAAATATAAAGATTTTAGGAGTGAAAGTGAAATTATAAAAAAAAATCACAAGTGAAAGTAGGATAATCAAAATTTCAGTGTCAATATGAAAAAAATCCGTAGTAGATTAAAGAGAGATAGCTCCAAATTATTAAAAGTGCTACAAAGTTGTCCTAATAATCTAAATTGTCCAAGTCCAAATCTGAATTCTAGTCAAAATCTAACTAAAAGTTTCAAGTCTTAATCCAATTCTACTAGGAATCCTAAATTGTCCAAGTCCGACCTAAGAATCCCAACCAGTATCATCCCCTAAGTAAATAGCTTTGTATAAAATTGCAAAATGAAAGGGTTTGTAATGCATTTTAATTCTACTGTTTAAAGTTTTCTCATGCGAGCAACCTTTTTGTGTGAAAAATATGGGAAATTCTATAGTTAAGTTAAATCACATAATAATAGGAAAGAAAGTAGGATTGTCAATCGCACTTTTTTTGGATGTCGTTGTTAGGAGAAACTCTCACATCGGCTGTGTGAAGAGAGAGTCAATACTTTATATTAGAGTTGTGGTCCCTCCTTGATAAGGTATCTTTTGGGAGAATTGGTTTCTAACATAATATAAGAGTTAGGTCTCTCAGTTCCGACCGAGTGTGCGCCCTGTAAGTTTAAGCGTCTTTGAGACTCTCTCTCTTATTCTCAAATTAGAGAGCAAACTCGTTTCTCCTTTCTTTCTTCTCCACTTTTTTTTTCCAAAAGAACCCAAAAAAAATCCCCCCTTTTCTCTCCTTTATATTTTAGATGTAAGAAAACTCTAAAGAATCTCGTTTTTGTCCCTCGCACTCTCATTCTCTCGTTCTATTTTTACATCCCTTAGATATGAGAACCGCCGAAAAAATCATTTCCCTCCATCCCTCACTCAGAAAGATCTTTCTTCTCTCTTCCTTTTCTATCTCTCTTATTTCATATCATTACGAATCAGATCAAGTTTTTTCTTGTGAAAAAAGACACTTATTTTCGTAGAATTTGAAGTGCATAAAGTTTTCATGAAATGATTTTTTCTTAAAGGACATAAAAAGACTAAGAGTTCCATTTCCATGTAGACTCTATAAATTCTCATCAGTCTACCTATATTTCATTTGAAACTGCCTATATTAGGTTCAAAGCACTTACTTATATATGAATATCTACCTTTTAGTTCAATTTGTCTATCTTTCAGTTCAGTCTGTTTACCATTGAGATTGGTTTAACTATCGTTTTTATGAAATACTTTTTAGTGTAATTTGTCAATCTCTCATATAATATTGTTTACTTTTTCAATTTGTTTATCTTTGACATCAGTCTACATATCTTTCTTATGAAATTATTTACTTTTACATTCAATTTGTCTACCTTTCATGTGAAACCGTTAAATTTTTTCAGTTCAATCTATCTACTTTTGAGATTAATCTATCTATCTTCTTTATTATACTATCTCTACTTTTAAGTTCAATGTACCTACTTTTCATGTGAATTGTCTATCTTTTAGTTTAATCTATCTATATGAAATCAGTTTATCTTTCTTCTGAAATGTTTCCTTTTTAGTTCAATGTGTCCATTCTTCAATGAAATTAACCAGTTCTAGTTCAATTTATCTACCTTTCGGTTCAGTATATTTATTTTCTTGTAAAATTGTCTACTTTTTATTTCCATAGGTCTACATTTCATATTGAAATTGTCTACTTTTTAGTATAAAATATTTGTTATTCTCAAGTTGTTATGATAACTAATTGGAAATGCTGCAACGAACAAAGAAATTTAATAAATTAAATTTCTAAGGAAATGAAGAAAAACAATAGAGTTTAAGGGGAAAAAAAAGGAGAAAATTAAGATCCAATAAGGTTCATAATATTTTCCACTTAATTAGAAAAAAAATTTATCACTCTAATTGCTCCATCCAAAAAATATGCACTGCTAAAATTGTCCGCTCTATTTCTATTTATTATTTTGATCACGAAAAAAATATTGTCAAATTTCCCGCTCTCAGTCCAATATAAAAGAAATCAGAGCAAAGGTGGACATGATGAAGCTAAAGGTGGATAATTTATAAGGTCGCCACTTTTCTTTGCATGATCCGCATTTCTGAGGAAATGAAGAAAAACAATAGCCTAGGAGGAAAAAAAATGAGAAAACTAAGATCTAATAAGGTTCATAATATTTTCCACTTAATTACAAAAAAAAAAACCTATCACTCTAATTGCTCCGTCCAAAAACTATGCAATGCTAAAACTGTCCACTCTATTTCTAATCAATTTTATTCGATGCAGAAAGAAATTTAATGCAGCTGCATGAAAAATGTATTGTCAGATTTCACGCTTCTAAGTCCGATATGACAAAATCAGAGCAAAGGTAAACATGATGACACTAAAAGCAAATAATTTATAAGGTCACCACTTTTCTATGCATTATCAGCAATTAATGCGACCCACGGTGTCCCACTTACTACACACCACCGACCCACCCCCCAGGCAATATGGAAAATAATAGAATACAAAATTCTCCTTATTACTATACGACGGCAACAAATATATTGCTATTCCAAAAAAATAAGAAAGGCCCTCCATAGATTAAGACACCCTATATTTAATTAAAATACCCTCTAAATTTCATATTATACCATTTAACCCCACACACTCATTATTTTTTCAAATCTCCAAATTACCCTCTACGCCCCCCCCCCCCCCCCCCCCCCCCCCCAAACAAAAAAAAAACCCCGCGATCGAGGCATCGATCGCCGTCGGACGTCCATCGATCGCTCCGTGGGCCCGTATCCGTTCCCCTATAGGACGGAGGCAAGAGGTTTTCGCTCGTGAAACTAAAGGCAAGGGGTTTTTCACTCGCAAAACTAAAGAAAGTGTTTTGTCACAGGGGAAACATGCCGGGAATTTTGCACGCGGGAAAAAAAAAAAAAATGTAATAATACCCTATTCTTGTCTCGCTTTTCTGTGTTTAAAAGAGAAATTGTGTTCATCCACGTGAGATTTTGCTAGAACATGAAAAAAATTCTATTTTCTTCCTACTCAAAACCTTCTCGATCTTTGATTTCCTCTCCTTCATTTCTTGTCTCCACTTTATCATTGAAAAATCTACGGATCTATTTTTTAAATGAAAGAGTCCTTTCAATCATTTTGAATTTGAGCTTGATTTTTAGTTTACGGACAATACGGTCAATGAAATTTGAATATTGATTTATTTTGAAATCAGTTTAAGTTTAAGCAAAAAGACTATTTTCTCAAATCAAGATCACAGAGGATGGGGAGCGGACCTTGTTGTTACCCTAATGCACAGCTCAGATCATGACAGAGTCAATAGATTATTCACCCTTAAGTATGATGCTTGATTTTGGTCTTTGTTTATGATTCTAGTTTAAACTTTGTAGCCCATAAAATTTAGGTTTGAACTTTATTTTAGTTTAAGGACATTCGGGTCTGTAAAATTTGGATTCGAACTTGATTCGACATTGCGGTCCAATTGATTTGTTTAGGTGAAAAAGATTGTCTTATCAGATTGAAACAAAGTGGATGGGGAGAGGACCTTGTCGTCACCCACTGCTCAGTCCAAATCACGGTATAGGAAACAAACTAATTACCATTTTGTTTGATGTTGGATCCTGTGTCTGTCCATCGAAAAATTGAATCACCAATCTTTTATGATCATCATATTGAACTTGATTAATTTCATACTTTTGAAAGTCCTATTGACAAATTGACAAGTTCTCATTTTTATAAAATTGAACTCAATGAGGAATGTGATCTTGAGTCTCAAATTTGTGATTAAGTTCAAATTTCTGAATCAATATTGACTCCTATTTTGCTATCTGATTTGAGCAATATTTTAGAGTCAGTTTTGATTTCTATACCTGTCATTCTTGAACTTGAATCAGCAATTTTTAGAAAGTCACATTCCATTGTGGGGAAATGAATGTGGACTTGAGTTTCAACTTCTTAATTTGGACCCCACTTTCTGAACAAATTTTGACTTCTGAATCTTTACTTGACTTCAGTCATTTTCCTGAGTCGATTGTAGTTCATGCCCTTCCTGATTCCAGATCAATCATTCCATCTTCTCATACTCCATTTTGGGACAGAGGTGTTGATAATAATGACTCTGAAATTAGTTTGAAATTTTGAAAATTAGATGAGGTAAAATTCTTAATAAAAATCATTCATATATACATCATTTTAGCTAGATATATTAGAGAGATTTCTGGTGGGTTCCTCCGAACTCCACATAAATTAAATTGTTCCGCATTTCGTGGACCAATCAGATCGCCACCAGAACCACCACCTTAAGGTAATATTTTCCTTCCATGTCTCCTTTTTCATGCATCTATGCATTAATTCATACATTGAGGATAATGCATGTGATAGGTGTGGGGGAGAGTTCTAACATAACTTAGGTTTTCTTTTATATATTAAAAAAAATTATTCTTAACATTTTCTTTACTTTTAAAAACTTTTTGAAAATAGAAACAATATTTTGACATATTTTTTTGTAAGAAATTAAGTCAACTTTAAGGAATAGGAGAATCATAATTAGAATTTCTTATACTTGGTCAAAATAAGATTATTTTTTTGATTTCTAAGGTTAGGAAGAAAATTTGAGAAAGTAATTTAGTCTTGATCTTTACCTTGATAATATATGCATGCTTTATATACTTACACAATTAGGGTTCAAAAATAAAAATTCTTATGTTTTATTTAAAAAAAAGAAAAGAAAAGGAAAAGAAAAGTTATATATATATAAATAAATCCTTTGATTAAACTGGGTATTTGTGCCTCATAAAGCATAAGTATTCACGCCTAAGGGCGGTTCATATAATAAAATACTTAGTTTTGTGGTCTTGTCCCGGTGCCCTAAGACCGTTTGGTTTGCGAGTCACCGATTAAAGGCTCGTTACATGTGCAGATTAGAAAACCTAATAGAACTAAGGAATAATACCACCTAAAATAAAAAAATAAAAAATAAATAAATAAGACATTAGAGTTAGAGTTAAAGAACCCTTAGTCAAAATTTCACGGTTACGAAGGTGCATATGACTTAGGGTAAAGTAATAGACTAGATGAGAAGTACAATTTGACTCCTTATTTTGATTGATAAATTTTTTTTGAATAGAGACTAAGTTTAGGAATGAAAAATTCGATTTTCCTATAACTTATAGATTACTTAATTCTTACAATAATACTTCAAATATTTTTCTCTTTTAAAATGTGTTTTCAAAATACTAATATTTTTCTTTTTCTTTATGGATTTTGTGAGTGCAATCCACTGAAAACCCTCACAAGACAAAACTCGTCCTCTAGAGGGAACCTAGAGGTTTAATGGCTTGTTGCAATGCTCAGTGTAGTCGCGTGACCTGTGAAAGTGGTCTAATAATTTTTGGTTTAGTTTTGTTGTGTTGCTCGAGAATGAGCAAAAGATAGGTATGGGAGTGTGATCGGTCGCTGATATTGCACATTCAATGTCACATTCTCATACTTATTATATAAGAAACTCTGATTTTAATCCTAATTATTGTCTAATTTATATGCAGGCCCACTGCTAAAGGAAAGAAAAGAGAAACGAGCACAAAAGCCCATCAAAATTCTGATTTAATTCAGATTTAATTTGAAATCAGAAAATCAGGACAGATCATGGCAAATCAGAGAAGTTGAAAATCGGTTAAAACAAATCTTCTAAAATCAATTGGTTAAAGCCAAAGATCAAAGACAGTTTCGTTAAATCTAGGAGCTGAAACGGGAAATCCAGAACAATAAAGGAAAATCACTGAGTGAGGAGCTGTATAGAGAATTTGGTGGAGCGTTTGCTCCCCCTATCTTCGTACGCTCCACCCCGTTGGATTTTGCCTATAAATACTGGGTTTTCAGAGACCACAGGGAGCAATGAAGTAGAGATAGATTTTAGGTCAGTTTTTCATCTTTTTAGTATAAGTTTTTATTTTTTTCTTTTATGTAATTTTACTTTTCTTTATGTAACTGAGAGGAGATACGAATTTCATGGAGGAATGAGAGTAAGCTTGTACTGAGGGTGACACCGGTATAAGTAAGTCTTTTCTTTCATCTTTATTTGAATCGAATCGAAGTTTCTTTTTTCTTTTTTAATCTTGTTTTCGTTTACTCTCCTATGATGTGTTGCAATCCAAGTGAATCCGAGAGCCTTGAGACTGTTTTGCCATTGCAAGTGCCCTTGATGGCCTATGGTGATGAACAAACATTCTTATGTTAGTTTAGCTTGCCCTTTTATTCATAGTGTAATTGGGAATGGGGAAGATCTAACACGTCATGCTTGATAGCCTTCAAAGACTAGGTAAGTCATAGCTACGGTCCAAAGTGTATGAGCACTGAAGAGGTAAGTAATTTTTAGTTTCTTTTCTTTTAAGTTTTAGTTTAGATCACCAACACTACAATCTCCCAACTCTTTTATCACTCTTTTCAATTTCTTTGTATATATCTATTTTCTATTTTCTCCACCTTCTCAATCTCTCACTTTCTTTCTAACTTAACTTTAACCTATTTTTCTTTGCTTTTAAAGAACTAAAAGAAGATTTTTAACCATTGATTGTAACTTAAAAGAGAACTTGCTAAAAAACTTCCATCGCTAGTCCCTCCTTGTGGATCATGACCCGCAAGGCCACTTGCTATTGCGGTAGCATTGAGTACCTTGCACTTCTATTTTGTATTTATGAAATTATGTATCTTGTGTGCAAGTAAAAACCTCAATCACCCAGATAACAGTTAGCGGAGTGTACTGTTATAAGTTGACACCCCGCTTGTCCGCACTGAGATGGCGAGATGTGAACTTGCACTTAAGAGTGGGATTTTCGCTTGTTGCTCAGAAATTCTCGCAAGTTAGTGTTGGTTGGACCCAATCTATCCAACACGGAGACTCGGAGAGGCTAAAAATTAGCTCTGATGAGCTGAAAAGTCTTAGGATAACCCCTAAACTTAGCTTTGGAGGCTAATCTCATGGCTAGGTGCAAAGCTATCTGAGCACTTAGTGTCTTAGCACTGTTAAGCAATGCTTTTTTTTTCAAGCGAAGTAGCTTCGCTGTTAGCACCAGAGGATGATTCGACTCTAACTTCGCGGCTAAGATCTTTCACAGCAGGGAATGAAGCTACGACAGCTTCACTGATAGCACCAATGAGTGTTTGGCCTTTAGCTTCGCTGGAGAAGCGCGGTTGAGCTCTGCGAAGAGCTGAAGTAGATCGCAACCAGAGAGCACATGATCTTCGCCAGAAGATGAAACAAGAGATCTTTTGGTCTCGCGAGAGGATGAAGTGGGTTTTTCAGTCCAAATATCCTTAGAGTTAATTTAACTTTGCACGCAACATACAGATGCTGGCACAAAGCTATTTTAGTCTCTATCGAGACTGAGTTAGGATTACAGGTGACCTTCTCTGTCTCATCAGAGACTTACTTTCGAGCAGTGGCTAGAGGAACCTAGACACGGAGATCTTCCTGTGCTTGTGCATATTAATGGGGCTTGAGCCGCCTACAGAGAAAATTTGCTCGAATCTCTCTTGGTCAAACTGGACGACAACGTCTCAGCAGTAAACCCAAGGGTCTCATCGTTGCACTATGACACAGTCCTCTTGTTATTGAGAAAACACTTCCTAGCAGAGTCGCCATCTTGTTTTCCATTGATTTGAATATGGAAAAACTTTACAAAAGTTGAAGAGAAGTTAAAAGTAATCGAAAATAAAATTACAAGTGTTCTCTTTTAGATTTTCTGAGGAAGTGTGCCGGTGAAAGTCTGGTCAGTGTGTGGCCAATTTGTTCTGTTGATGATGCGAACGGTCGAGTCTTCTGTCTTCTGCTTAGGAATTTTCTTCTCGTCTGGTTCCGAAAATTTTTCAAGAGAGGAAGATCTTGAGGGTATTAGCACCCTGAAAGAGAAATAGAATTCTCTGAAGAAACTAGAAGGTAGAGGTTAATCTCCTCTGAAAATTCAACCTTGACAGAAATCAGCTTTTCTCCACCATTTTCAGCCCCGTACCCCTCCTAGCAATGGGCTATTTATAGGTTTGATAGGGTGTAACTATTCCCTTAAAAATTAGCAAGGTGTGTCAGTTTAGCTTCCCGCCTGAAGCTAGAATAGCTTCGCTGCGAAGCTAAACTGCTTGTGCGAAGCTAGAAACTCGCATGCGAAGCTAATTAGCCAGCTGGTTTGGGGTTCTTACACCAATCTCTTGATTTGCTCCAACTAATTGAGAGATTTTTCTTGATCTTCTCCTATGAATTGAGGAGTGAAAAAATCGCAGCGATTAACTACCTAAAAAGTGATATCAATCACATTAATCTCGTGCTGAGATTTAAATGGTAAAAATGATCAAAAGAGCTCGCAGCGGAGCTAAGCTTCATGTGAAGCTAAAAAATAAGCTCTTAGCGGAGCTACAAAAGAACTTTATGTGAAGCTGGAAGATGAGCTCACAGCGGAGCTATTCAAAGCTTGCAGCGAAGCTAAAGGAAAGCTCTTAATAAAGCTATGAAAAGTTTCAAGCGAAGCTAAGAAATAAGCATACATCAGAGCTACTCTTAGCTTGCCACGAAGCTAGAACTGAGCATGTAGCAAAGCTGGGTGTTAGCCTCTTGGTTTTCTTTAAAAGACAAGGCTTGGTTCACTGTCTGCTTCACTGGAACAGTGAGGTCCAAGTTACTGGTTGTCCATCAGGAATAGACCGGTCTTCAGCCTAGCTGTGACTTGTCTGTTAGAAGTGTCGACAAATTAGACATCGTACTGACCAGTTATAGAGCTGCCTTGGAGTGTGTCTTTTCAGGATGTCAACAGCGGCCTTCTCCGTTCTCCCCTCTACACAGCAGAGCACCACCACGAAACCCTCACCTTCATCCACCTCCGAGCTCTATACCTCGGCCTTCCTGAGCTCGCCGTACCACACCCACTGTACCTACACCATGCTCCCCCATCTGTATCTCCCCAAGCTCAGCAACCCTAGTTGTAAGCCCCCGCGGCCCCAAGTGCCCAAGCCCCATATACTCCCTTCCCGAGCTCCTCCTCCCTTGATTGCCGCCGGTGTTGCTGCGAGCTCCGCCAACACTTGCATACATCTACTTCTTCTCCATCTCTCATATTCTCTCTCTCTCTCTCTCTCTCTCTTTACATATCTTCCTCTATGTATATTAGTGTTTATGTGTTTACATGTGTGAGTATATGTGTGTGTGTGGTGCATGTTAATTTCCCCTATGTATGTGAAGTGTGTGCATGTGTCTTAGGTTCTCTCTATCACTTTTTATCTCTCTGTCACTGTATCTTTCTGTGTGAGTGTGTGAGCACGCGTGCGTGCATGTGCATGTGTTACAGTTGTACAACCTGACCTGAAGTCGTGTTGCAATGGACCGACACGCTTTACGAAATAGAGATCTGGAGTAGTTCATGCAGTGCAAACCCTATGGTGATTCAGACCTGGATCCGCATCATTTCAGTGAGTGTTTGATTTATTTTTGTATGATTTATTGTATCATTTCAGTGACTGTTTATTTCAATTGTTTATAATAATTATGCATTTTATTGTATCATTTCATGTGAGTATTTACGCTTCATGTTGTTGTTAGTTATTCTTCTAGTGAGTGTTTTTTTTTATTTGATGCTGTTATTTATTAATCTTTGTCATGTCACGCCCCGCTTTCTAAAATACGTGAAAACGGAGTCGCGACGAGAGTCGGCGACATATATACGCAAGAAAAATACCCCATGTATACACGCTAAGGCTAAAGTAACCTGAACAAGTTATAAATCTAAACCATAATAAATCAACGATCACTACAATATCACATATAAGCATCCACACATGATATCATATAAAAAGAACTGGAATAAAGGCTGAATCTGATATTCATGAATCAAGAAAAGTATAGAAATAGGAATAAAAAGAGGCAAGAATATCAGAATCAAAAGAGAGAAGCTACAGCTCCTCACGAAGCGTACGATCGTACGAACACCTGAATAACATAAGAATGTATTCAAACATCCTGGACGTGCGAATCCAGGGTCGTCAGAAGTGACCTAATTAGTGTATAAGAAAAGGGGGAGTGCTCGTGCATATAACAGTGTGTATAAAATAACAATAGTTTAAAGCTGAAAATAAGAGATAGCTGAGTAATAATAACATGAATAAGTATGCAAATAAAAGGCGACTACTACAACTATAAATAAACAACTGATGTCAAAATATGTAATCTAGCATATGTCACCAGTCTGGCATACAATCTGGTCATGTGTATAATCATATGTCTATCATAACTTATATGAGTTTAGTCAGGAGAGTACAGTCAATTAAAGTACATAATAACAGTTTATCATTATTAATTATGTCAGCGAACACCAATTTCCACCTGTAATAGACGCATCCCATACTACGCCTATTACACGTGTCAATTGACGTCCTAAGTTATTGAAACTGATCGGTTGGAGACATTGTCCATACTTTAGGTGGGTCCTGTACATACCCGGGACCACGGCCTAAATGCCTGACGCTGAATCAGGCCCTACCGTCAGGTAGTCAGTAATAGTAACAGTACTCATAGTTTCACTGTGGAACAGTACTCACAGAAGCACTGTGGAACAATAAATAGATGAGATGTCAATCATCCCCCGGAACCCTACAATAGAGCCGTAAGTCGGTTGCGCAACCTGTATCCTAAGTCCACCCAAAATACAGACACTGTCTCCTCCATCAATTTCTCCAATCCCAGTGTAAGTTGTCCATTCACGTTATTATATATTCAATTTAGTTAACACAATCAATGTTCATGTTACTTAGAATACTGAGACTATACAGTGACAGTAACAGTGCAGCATAGTAATACGGTAAGCAATATTAGGAATAGTAGATAGTAACAGTAACCGTGTATACGATGAACAATAGGACTATACAAGATGTTACAGTTAAATAATACTTTCTCAGTAACTTTCAGTAACATGAATCAATACAGTAATAGTCCTGTACCGTCTAGTCAATGTGCAATCTCATAAAAATTGATCAAGATCTCATCTATTCTACTGGATAATAACAATAATGAATCCATCAACTCATAATCTTGATACAGTCATCGTAAACATCAAATACCAATGTATGTCAAGGTAACCCGGTATAGTAAACCATAAATTTAATAACCAGTTCTCTTATATACATCAAATACTAATGTATGTCAAGGTAATTCGGTATAGTAAACCATAAGTTAATAACCATTTCTCTTATTGTTATTAATCTGTTCTAATCCTCTAAATTATCAATAACTAAGATCAAACAATAACTGTTATCAAACTCTAAAGTACAGGTCACCGATACTGATGAAATCAATCCTATAATAACTCTATTTCTATAACTGAATAAATCAAGAACCAATCCTGAGAAGGTAGTCTACTGATTATCCTCGAGATCAACTTAAATCAACAGATACTGAATCATAAATAAGGAGTAGAACACCCTCAAGTAATATGGAATCTAGGACGTCTCTATATCTAATGATCGACATCAACAAGACCATCAATACTCGAGCAGTATAATCAGGGGTAAAACGGGAACTATTCACAACTATAATTCAACTATATCAATCACATCAGAACACTAATCAGGATCCAATAAAAAAAGTATAAATCCCAGATCAATTCCAACTCTGAATAACTCTATGTATCGATCCAAGCATCAAGAATTCTAATCCTTTAATAAAGTAAGATCACATCTGATATGTCCTCAAATATCTGAATAAATTCTTGACTGAATTATCACCGAATAAAGGAATATCAAGTCTAATAATTATTTAGATGAAATATAGATCTTAAATTACAATTACGAACCGGTCCAACATAAGATCAATCTAGCATACAGTCCAATTCCTTTACAACTAGTCTGAGTCCAAAACGGTAATCATATGTACATGAAATGATATAAGTCTAAATCTCAATTCAAAATACAAGGTCCATATACATATGATGCTCAAATATAAACTAATCCAGCCAATCAATAGATCGAATCCAGTCACCGCCGACAGCAACAAACTACCAACACATGAAATGACGTAAATAAATATCATATCAATTACATAAATAAAGTGAGCACTCATTAATGTCTCATGAAGTGATACAAGTAGTCTCACAGGTAAAATATATCAAATAATCACATGAAATGATAAAAATAAAACGCAAATACATATTGACAATGGAAAATAAGAAAATGACATAAGAACAAACATTTACATGAAATGACGCGGTTTTGGAACCGAATCGCTGTCTGGTCTTCACTGCACAAACTGATATGAATCTTCGGATATTTCTATAACTGTTCTAATCCTCTAATACACACTAACAATCATGCATATATATACGCTTACATACATACATACGTACGTACGTACATACATACATACATATATACTCACATTTAAATACACACACACAAGGACTCATGTACACAACACCATACACCCACACACTAACACATAATTACACCCACACTTATATACTAATAATTCATGCACATTACCAAACACATTTTCACACTTTTACATTAACACACCAACTTATTAAAGCATGCATGCACATTTAATTTCAATAGAGAAGGAAAGAAAGAGTGAAGAGGAAGGGAACTCACGCAAGGCCTTCGGCGTGCCGACGGAGGCTCCAGCGGAGGGGCGGACGCCGCGGAGGATGTCGGGTTATTGCGAGCTGTCGTCGGGGTCTCGCTGGAGAAGAAAGAAGAGGTCGCATGGTGGGTTGGAGCTGCCAGCAAAGGAAAGAGGAGGAAATTAGGTTAGAGTTTTTGGTTTAGGATTAGATGTTTATATTGAAGATGTTAATTGGTTATGATTATATAGTTAGGATTAGGATAATTTAAGATTTGATGTTTAGGATTAGGAGATAATGAGAGACTAGGTTAGTTAGAATTTTTATTTAATTAAGATAACTATAAGATTTAGTAGTTAAGATTACGAAGATTGGATTGGTTAATATTTGTATTTGATGGATAGGATTAGATAGGATTAAATATAGGGAGAGAGATTTAGGGTTAGTGATTAGGTAGTTAAGATATAGGATTACATAGTTAGGTTTAGAATTTAGGTGATAGGATAAGGATTAAAATAGATTTAAGATTAGTTATAATTTTATTTTAAAATAGAATTAGTTGAGATTATGATTTTGAAAATAGGATTTGGATTTGGGGTAAGTTAGGATTAGATATGATTTTTGTTAGGATTTAAATTTGAGGTAAGATTAAAATTAGATAATGGGTAATAGGCTTTGGTTTGGTTTTGGCTCAAATGAAAGAATAATAGAAGGAATGGAAATGGGCCATGGCTTGGGTCAAGAAAAAATAAAAGAAATATATGAAACGGATATGGACTAATGGTAAAAGGTAAAATATATGAAAATGGATACTTGGGTTTGGATTGGGCTTAGGATAAAGAATAAGAAAAAGAAAGAAAAAGAAAGAGAAAAATAGGGGGGCAAGAAGTGAGCTTGTCTAAGAATAATATACAAAATAAATATCAATAATATTAATAATAAGATAATATTATTGTTCATTATTAAATCTTGTATTTCAAAAATAGAGATATTACAGTCGTTGAGTGTTTTACTCTTTTAGCAGATCAGACTAGTTTAGGTAATGAATCTTATAAACATGTAGAGGATTATTAGATACTGATTATTATACCATAAGAGAGTTTAGATTGTGTTATTGATTAGATGTAATCTTGACATTAAATGAATATAGATTCGATATTTTATTACCGAGATAATCTTGATCAGGAGTCCCTATGAGGCTCAAATCATCAACATATATTGTGACTAAAGAATTAATTTTTCATTTTCTTATGTATATACATGGACAGACGGGATTATTCACATATCTCTCTTTTAATAGTTATTCACTAAGTCAATTGTACCACATGCGCCCTAATTGTTTTAATCCATACAAGAATCATTGCAACTTAATTGAGTATAGATTACGAGATATTGATCTATGTTCTTTAGGAACCTTGAATCCTTCAGGGATCTTCATATATATATATATATATATATATATATATATATATATATATATATATATATATATATATATATCATTATCTAATGACCCATATAAATATGCCATAACTACATTCATACGACGCGTGTTTAGTCCTTCTGAGACTATCAAAGTGATCAAATAGCGAAGAGTAATAGCATCTATTATAAGAGAGTATATTTCTTCATAATCAATTTCAAGTCTTTGCAGGAGACCTTATGCTATAAGTCGAGCTTTGTATCTTATTATTTTCATTTGTTTTCCAAACAAATAACCACTTATACCCTACAAGATTCATATTCTCGGGCATTTGGACTACATGTCCAAATACTATATGTTTTATTAAAGAGTCTAAATCTGCATGTATTGCTTCTTTCTATTTTAGTCAATCATGTCTACATCGACATTCTTCGATGGTTTGTGATTCAGGATCCTCATCACTTCTAGTGATTTAAGTGCTACTGTGAAGGCAAATATGTCATCAATAATAATATTATTTTTATCTCATATATCTTCAATTGATACATAATTCATTGATATCTCCTTATTTTTACGTACTTGTGTCTCTTCAGAGACTTTTGGTTCTTTATTTATTAATTTATTTCATGTTTTTGTTGTATGTACTCTTTCTTCTTTTATTTTATGGACTCTTCCTGAGTATCAATTCCCTTATTCAATTCTTGTTGCTTCTCTTCTGTGAAATTGTGTTCTTTGGACTAAAAGGTCTTTCATGCTTTAGGTGTATCTTAGACTCATTTTTCAATTGTACTTGTTAATTATTCTTCAGGGACATTGATCTTTACTGTGTGTTACATTTTTTTTTGTTCAAAATCATCATTTACAATATCTAGAGTGACTGTATATGCAAATACATTAACAAATTTCTTTTTGTCCCAACTTTCTCTTGTACTCATATGATTTAAAGAGATCTCTACAAATGTATGCACTTCTTTAGATGTATGTCACTCTTCAGGGGTTATTTCTTTATTAATTATAAACTGATCAGTTTCTCTTCAATAATACTTTTTGAAATTTATCTTTTTTGAGAATATATACTTACGGCACCATTTTTTTTAGGGTTTTTTATTTTTTGAACTAAAAGGATGATCATGCTTCAGGTATGCTTTTGAAGTATTATCAGGTTGTCCTTTAGAGATATCAATCCGAATTGGAGTATTTTCAGCTGGTATATAAGATTTTATTATTTTCTTTGTGTTAGTAAATGCATCATATAACTGGTTTGTAATTTTTTTGTAAATGAATAATTTTTTGAAGTTCAAGTTCACTTTGACTTGTACGTGGGTCAAGATGAGACAATGATGATGCGTTTCATGTAATTTCATGCCGTTCTTTAGGAAGCAACATTTTTTTCTCCCCTTAACGGCAGGAAAATTATCTCATCAAAATGACAATCCAAAAATCTTGCTTTAAAAATATCATGTATCTAGAAATCATCAATATTCATCTTGAAATAGCACACATGCATTTTTTTATTTGATTGAAATAGTAGACATGCATATTTGAAGCAAACATGTATATAACATGTATTAGATTATCACATATTATCATGATGGATGAAATAATAAAATGACAAAGAAGTTTGAAGTCATGATATAAATATAAATCATTATGCAATAGTAGACATGAAATACAAACTGAATATCATCTCTTGTATAAATGTCATGATATGACACACATCTGTGTGCATCTTAATTAATCGTCATAATGAAATATTTCATAAAAAATAATTTTTAATATAAACATGAACATAGATATTCTGATTTACAAGCAAAAAGGCATTCTACGTATATGTATTAACAATGCCAATTTATAAGAATCATGCTCAGTGTCAAATTATAAATTAGTTTCATGGTAAGATCTGAAAGCAAATATACCATCATGGCATAAAATGAAATATATTAGTTTTTAGACATAAATATCATGACTTGCACAATATCTTAGTATATCAAAGTTTAAATTAAATGAATTATACTTTTCAATACTATAAAATTTTCCATAAACTGGAGAATAGTTATGGATAATTAAATTTAATGAAATTATGTAAATGTCACAATTTATGATAAAAATCTAATCATATAGAAAATGTTATCTAAATAAAGGATCAAAGAATATATTATCCATAAATTATATCCAATCATGGTATATCAGATTTAACTAAACATGAACTTGTTTCATTTATCAAATAAAATTAGGATAACAGCATGAAGTTCTTTGAATTACAGAACTTTTAGTTCATTACAACATGTGATTCGATTGTTCTTATTATTGTATGATATAACCCAGCGGAGAGGGCAAGGAGTTTCTCCAAAATATGCTTCTGGCATAAAATAATAGAGGTAATTCAAAGATATTCAATATTATTTATTTGTGATCTCAATGTGATATCTATTGCAGTGAATATCTTTTAAAATAAGCAAATTTCTTCTAAATTTGCTGGAATATAATTCATTGCTATTATAGAGTTATGTTCTTTCGGTAACATAATGTTAGCTCTTCCAGAGCTTTTAATTAAATTTACGGTGCCTGATATAATATTTTACATTAGCTTCTTCTAAAGCTTGGATTGTCATTTTCACTATCAAGATCAATAAAGTTTATTTCTATTTTCTTTCCCTTTTCCTTCGACACTTGATAAAATTCACCAAATGTTTAGGCATACGACATGTACGAGATCAATGTCCTTTCATTCCACACTAATTGAGGGGTAACCTGCAAAGAAAATAAAGAATTTTTGAAACGTGCTAGGTTCTCAATTCTACTGTTAGAGCAAGTGGCTATGCGGGTCGTGATCCACAATGAGGGACTTGCAATAGAAGCATATTGTAAGTTCTCTTTTAGGTTACTTAAACTGGTTAAAAGTTCTTTTATATTTTTCAAATAAAAGAAAACTAAAAGCTATGTTAATTTAGAGAAAATGGAAGAGTGGAGAAGATGGTTATTGCTGGTGTTTTCAAAAGAATAAGAAAAACTAAGTTAAAGTAAAGAATAAAGAGAGATGTGTTTTGGAGATGTGTCTCTAACCTAATAAGCAAAGAAAGAAAGAAATAATTAAAATAAATACTTACTTACTTCCTTGAAGCTTGCTTACCTTGGATCCGTTGCAACGATTTACCTTGGCTTGAAGGCGATCAAAGCATGGTGTATAGGATGTTCCCTATTACCATTCTAACAATGAAATAAAGGTGCAATCTTAAACTAATTTTTAAATGGTTATCCATCAACATAAGCCATCAATGGCACTTGCAAGGGCAAGGCAGTTTCGAGGCTATATGATTCATTTAGATTACAAACAACTCAGAGGAAAGTAGAAGAAAAAAAAATGAAGAACAAAAAAAATGTAACTTTAGATTCAATAAAGTAAAAAATGAAAGAAAAGAAGATTACTTACACCAGTGTCTCTCTCAGTGCAAACTTCACTCTCATGAAACTCTTCTCTCTTCTAAGTTACATAAATAAATCTGAAAATTACATAAAAAAAAACCTAAACTAAACTAGAAGTAAAAACTTACCTAAAATCTTTCTCTGATGAGTGATGTCCCTTTGCCTTCAGAAATGCAAGTATTTATAGTCAAAACTGGAGAAAGGTGAGCATACGAAGATAGGGGTAAAATCTCTAGCCCAACATAAAAGATCTTCTGATAAGGTTGGAGATAAATTTTTGTCTTATCCCTTAATCTTCAGTTAGATTATTTCTTATCTCTCTGAATCTTTTGAATATACATCCCAATCTTTTAGATATCCCTTTGTATATTAATAGGGTTGCCTTTGGACTTTTGGATTTGCCTCTATCTCCTTGATTCTTCAAGCTAACCAAATTGATTATTCTAAATCCGATTTTAACTGTATTTATTTGACTTTATCTTCAATTAACTAAATAGATCCAATTAAATCAGTATTTAACTGTCTTTTATTTGGTCTTATCTTCTCTCCCATCATTAAGACAAACCTGCAAAATAAGACATTAAATAAGAAATTAGCAAGATTTATTACAAAATAGATGTAGGAATGTAATAATAGATATGCAATAAACGTGTACAATCACATCCCTATACGTATCTTTTGCTCGTCCTCGAGTATAACAAAAAAAATAGAGCTAACCTAATCTAACACACTTTTGTAGGAATCATGATTATACTTAGCATGTGGAATAAGCCGTTAAACCTCTAGGTTACCCCTAGAGGGCGAGTTTTGTCTCGTGAGGATTTTCAGTAGATTACACCCACAAAATCCATAAAAAAAGAGAATAAAGTGTTAGTATTTTGAAAATACATTTTGAAAAAACTAAAAAAATATTTGAAGTATTATTGTAAAAATTCAAGTAATCTATAAGTCATAGAAAAACTAAACTATTCATTCCTAAACTTTGTCTCTATTCAAAAACTTGTCATCAATTAAGATAAGGAGTTAAACTGTATTTCTCATCTAGTCTCTTTTACCCTAAGTCATATGCATCTTCATTACCATGAAATTTTAACTTTGGGTTCTTAAACTCTAACTCTAATGCCGTATTCTTACAATTTTTTGATGGAACTATCCCTTAGCTCTATTAGGCTTTCTAATCTGCCCATGTAATGAGTCTTAGGTCAGTGATTCCCAAACTGGACGGTCTTAGGGCACCGGGTGAGAAAATACCCCAAGGTCTTAAGGATTCGAGCAAATAAGGCCACAAAACTTAAGGATTTTATTAATTATATGGATCACTTTTAGGCGTGAATACTTATGCTTTATGAGGTACAAATATTTAGCTTAATTAGAGAATTATATATATATATATATATATTTCTTTTTTTCTTTTTCTTTTTCTCTTTTTTTATAAGGCATAAAAATATTCATTTTTGAACCCTAATTGTGTAAGTATATAAAGTATGCATATTTCATCAAAGTAAAAATCAAGACTAAATTACTTTTTCAATTTTTCTTCCTAATCCTAAAAATCAAACAAATAATCTTTTTGACCAAGTATAAGAAATCCTAATTATGATTCTCTTATTCCTTAAAATTAACATAATTTCTTTAAAAAATGTCAAAATATTGTTTTCTTTTCAAAAAGTTTTTAAAACAAAGAAAATATTAAAAAATTTTATAATAAAAAAATCTATGTTATATTAGAATCCTCCCTCACACCTATCTCATGCATTGTCCTCAATGTATGATTGAATGCATATATGCACGGAAAATAAAAAAAGGGAAGATATATGTTACCTTAAGGGGCTAGTTTTGGTGGTGGTCGGACTAGGCCAAGTGTTACTGCCCAATCTAAATATTGTGGATTATCTTGCAACCATCTTCGGTGACCTCTTTCCTATTTACAGAGTTACAACCCCCAAGTTAATTTGATCATGTAAGACCCTAACATTAAAATCATCCTGGTTATATGGCCAATCTTGAAATATCATCTCGGAGTTATTATGATCTATACCTTGATCCAACAATAGAATGTGACTTAGTGGAATGGTTGACTTGGGCTCAAGAATAAAGGTTCGAGAACCAATACTAAGCCGGAAAAATAAAGTTTAGGTTCGAGAGTTAGTTTTGATTCAATAGTTAGTTCCAAATCAAAGAATTTAAATTCACATTCATTTTTCATCAATGGAATGTGACTATCTAAAATAGGTGATTCAATTTCAAGATTTATGGCACGAGTATCAATGTTGGCCTAGGAAATGGGCCAAATTGGGTAAGGATGAGTCAATATAAATTCAAAGTTTGGAACTAAAGTACAAAGTTGAGGCTCGGGGTCACATTCACATTCAAGTTCAATCTTATTGAATGGAAAACTTGCCAATTTGTCAAAATTTTGAGATTGGTCAAGTTCAAGTTGGTGTGATAAAATTGAATCTTGGTTAAGGTCTCCAAGATACTATGATTCTTGGTTCCTATCAAGATGACTAGGGCAATCAGGAATGGTCGAAAATGTATTAGTTAGAGTTTTCTCATTCTTATCTTTCACTATATTGATTAAACGACTCATTTGTGCTTCCAACCTATTGATAAATTTTGTAAAATCATTTTCAGACTGAATCAGGTTTTTCATACTCATTTATAAGTCAGTAGATTTTTCCTGTTGTGGGATTTAAAAAATGGAGTAAGGATCTTGGATTTGAGAATTTTGTGGGATACTTGAGTTTGTTGGATTTTGAGTTTGAAAGTACTCAAGTATGATTTTCCTACTTCTTTCTATATCAGATTTTTCTTCTATAGGTTAATCAGAAAAAGAAGTATATGAAGAAGATTGTTGGAAAGGTGATTGATAATATGACTCGTAGGAGTTGTATCCCCACTGACTCTTTGAAGAATATAGATGATTATTCCAGTCTTGTTCATAATATTGGGACTGGGACATATATTGATTCAGATTAGACCAATCTGGCATACTTGGTTGTTAAAGTTATGAATTGCCAGATTGGAAGTGTCCGAATTGAAGGAGGTCGGGGTTTAATATGGATTACTATTAAAATTAAAAAAATTGTTATTATAATCCATTTTACACAAAACAAACAAACAAAAAAAAGAAAGAAAAATCTAACCTATGTTATGGTAGACCTTAGACCTAGACAACTCCTAATTGGTTAGACTGTCTACGGGGGGTATATTGCAGAATCTGACCACAAGTTAATCGGTCAGGTAAGGGTAAGACCAGTGGAAGGTATCCGTACCTAAGCAACGGGCTTAATTATGCCAAACCACTATTCTTCGAGGTTTCGCCTCCTAATTACCAACCTTTGACACCGATTTGATAAGAGTCAAATTCTAACAATTTTCCCCTTAGGTCAGTCTCCTAGTTAGTCTGAGATGTCCCTAGGGCCAATGTCTACTCAGTTTTAAGTTAGGATGGTTAGTGAGTGAGGAGATGGTTTGTGGGCTAAGGAAGGGTAATGACTTTCCATCTTATCTTGTTTATAGGACAAGCCCTTAATCATTTTTGTGCAGTTTACAAGTATATAGTATAAGCAATACTTAAGCAATATGGATCACTCAAAATGTGTTTCCTAATCTACGTGGAATGCATACATACCTTGGCTCCAGCAATCTTCAACAGTAATGTAAAAGATAAACGAACTAAACACGTGCCTAAATGCAAAGTTTAAACTGTTTTTAGCATTCTATAATCATCATTTTACTATCGAGTTAGAACAGTGCGCAGAATAGTTTAACAGGAAAAACTAAATACTGCAGAAGACTAAACTTTTCAATTCAAGAAACCTGCAAGCAAGAAAGTTAGTAGTCTTCCCTACTTTGCCGCGCAAACACAGCTTTGGCCGCGTTTACGCGGCAAAAGTTAGGTCCTCTGATCTCTGCTTTCTAGAGCAGAAGTTCAAGTATGCAATGTGTCCACTGTAATTTTTAAATTTCTGAAATCAGTCCCTGCACACAAAAATAGATAAGAAAGAAGTTAAACTATTTAAATAAACTTAAAAACAAAACTTATCATCCCTCCTCGGCAACGACGCCAAAATTTGATTGAGGAGTAACCTGCACAGAAAATACAGAATTTTAGAAACGTGCTAGGTTCTCAATTCTATCGTTATAGCAAGTGGCTATGCGGATCGTGATTCATAAGAGGGACTTACGATGAAAGCATGTTGTATGTTCTCTTTTAGGTTACCAAAAGTAGTTAAAAGTTCTTCTATGTTTTTACAAAGAAAAGAAACTACAAAATTAAGTTAATTTGGAGAAAATGGAAGAGTGGAGAAGATGATGATTGTTGGTGTTTTCAAAAGAAAAAGAAAAACTAAGTTAAAGTAAAGAAGAATAAAAAGAGATGTGTTTTGGAGATGTGTCTCTAACCTAATAAGTAAAGAAAGAAAGAACTAAAATAAATACTTACTTACCTCCTTGAAGCTTGCTTACCTTGGATCCACTGCAACGATTTATCTTGACTTGAAGGCGATCAAAGCATGGCGTATAGAATCTTCCCCATTCCCATTCTAAACTACTAAATAAAGATGCAAGGTTAATCTAATTTAGAAATGGTTATCCATCACGATAAGTCATCAATGGCACTTGCAAGGGCAAGGCAGTTTCGAGGCTATAAGATTCATTTGGATTACAATCACATGAGAGAAAAGTAAAAGAAAATAGAAATGAAGAACAAAAAATGTAACTTTAGATTCAATAAAGTAAAAAAATAAAAGAAAAAGATTACTTATACTGGTGTCACTCTCAATAAAAGCTTTACTCTCATTCTCTCATGAAACTCTTCTCTCTTCTAAGTTACATAAATAAATCTGTAAATTACATTAAAAAATAAAAACGTAAACTAAACTAGAAGTAAAAAACCTAGCTTAAAATCTTTCTCTGATGAGTAGTGTCCCTTTGCCTTTAGAAATGCAGGTATTTATAGCTAAAACTAGATAAGGGAGAGCGTATAAAGATAAGGGCAAAATCTCATGCCCAACAGAAAAGATCTTCTGATAAGATTGGGGATAAATTTTTTTTTATCCCTTATTTTCAGTTAGATTTTGTTTTATGTCTCTGAATCTTCTGAATATACATCCGAATCTTTTAGATATCCCTTTGTATATTGATAGGGTTATCTTTAGACTTCTAGATTTGCCTCTATCTCCTTGATTCTTCAAGCTGACCAAATTGATCCTTCTAAATCTAATTTTAACTGTATTTATTTGGCTTTATTTTCAGTTAATCAAATAGATTCAATTAAATCAGAATTTAACTGTCTTTTATTTGGTCTTATCTTCTCCACCATCATTAAGATAATCCTGCAAAATAAGACATTAATACAAGAAATTAGCAGAATTTATTACAAGATAGATGTAGGAATGTAATGATAGATATGCAATAAATGTGTACAATTACATACCTTTAACAAGCATTTTCAAAATGATGATGAGCCTTAACTTGCTTTTTTTTCAATATTTATCCACTTATGGTAACACAATGCGTTTTTATAAGGAACATTTGGAGTATAGTTACTATAACCACCACCACGAAATCTGCCACGACCTCGTGCACGTCCACAACCATGCCTATATTTATAAGATTATGCTGCGTTTGTTTTTTCAGGAAATACAGTTCCATTCACTTCAGAGAATGGTGTAAATCCATTTGGATGTAATTTGTGATTTTTCATCAAAGACTCATTATTTTGTTTGGCAACCAAGAGACACGAAATTAATTCAAAATTGTAGTGATCGGATTGTAACCTTCATCAAGATCACGACAGTGCCCCACCGCCTGGAGACATCGCTTCTCTGCCAGCGGGCCCAACTCACATACAAGCCTAACATGGGCCTAAAAAGAAAGCCTTGGGCCTCACTCAGAGCCACATTTGGTTAGATATTACTTACTTGGATTCACTCTTTCACTGTAGTTGTGCAACTCTTCAGGAACTCTAATTATATACAAGGATCCTTTCTGAAGCTACCCAAGCTCTGACACGAAAAACCCTCCGAAGCCTGCTACTCCTGCGATGCTTATAACTGGATGACTTGATACCCATGATTTGTGGATCCAACTATGCTGCTAGATCATACGCATGATCCAAATGTTATAACATCCCTATATCAATGCGAACTGTTATGTATAGTATAAGATATCTTTGCATGGCTATCTCAATAATTAAGTCGCGTGATCCAGGCAGTTACAAGAAATTCGTAACGTGCAAATCATGCAGTTATGTAGATCCAAGATATTCGCACCCACCATGACAGCTCAAGCGGATATAAATACACCTCCATCTCCATCAAGAAAGGAGTAAACTTATGACTACTACTAAGAACCCCATTCATAAATATTCTCTGCTTACTCCAAATAAGGATACTTACTCTCACGCCCAAGAGTCTTTGGCAGGTACCACACTGGTGCTCCTGACCTGATAGGTGTTCTTTTTCTTTTGTGCTTATAACACTCCATTCTCAGAATATGAACTCAGATATGTGTTTTGATTTTTTGATCGTATTTTTTTATTTTACCCCATATTTCTTTTTAGTTTTGTAATTAGTTACATTATTATTTGGTATCGAATCTGGATTTTTAGATTCAGAGTAAGCTCGAGTCGAACCTAGGACCCGATCCTAATGTACTGCTTGATTTGACTTCTGATAGTTAGATTTGACTAGTTCTAATTTCAAATTTTTTTTAATATTTTAATTTTTCATGATTTTTTGGAACTTTTCCGAATTATTTTAGAAAATCTTCAAAATTGGAATCGATTAGTATTGCCGAACGATTCTCAGATTTTTAATTTACAAACAGATTTGAATTTTCAGAAACTGCTTTCACATTGTTCTTCAGGATCATATTTTCTATCTTAACATATTTTTGTGGATTTTTCTGAAATAATCAAAATTCGACCGATTTGGTGTCTGACGGTAGCACTGACTGATTCTAGAATTTAGTTTGAAAAGGCGATTGAATTTCTTGAATTTTATTTAACCAAGTACATGAGTATAATATTTTCAATTTTAAAAACTTTTTGGAGACTTTTCCGGGTTACTTTATTTTCCAGCATTTCTGATGTTTTTGGTATTTCCTAGATTCAGAGTTATTACTCGATAGTTTCTTTTCTTTCCCTTTTCTTTTCCTTTTCTTTTTCTCTTTCTCTTTTTCTGTTATTTTTTCTTTTTTCTTCTTTTTTCTCCTCCACATAAAGTTCCACCCCAAAATATCTTCTCCACACTCTCTCTTCTTCCTTTCTTTTCCTCCTTCTTCTCATTTCTTTCTCTTTTTCTTTTCCTTCTTCTTCCCCTAGCTGATGCAGAGAGATCTTCCCCTCCTATTTGTCTCTCCTGAATTCTATTTCTCCACCATTCCTCTTCCACTCTCTCTTTAATTTCTCTCATTCTCTCCCAATTTTACTCTCTCTCTCTCCCCCCCCAATTCACCATAGCCGGCCACCATCACCAAGACTGGTGACGGCTCCTCCCACCTCCGGCGACCTAGGCAGCGAGACACCCTGGCAACAACCTTTCCATCTCAACTCTCCTCCCTCACCTCCTACTTCTTCTCCTCCTCTACAACAACCATCACAACTTCCACCCTCTCCACCAAACTCCACCCTCACCCCATCACCAATGCCCTCAATTTCTCTCTCCTCCTCACTTGACCAGGCAGTTGACCTTACGCTGGTGGTTGCCAACTCCAGTGCTCCTCCCAATTCTCCTCTCCTTCAACTCCCTACATCTTCTCCATCTTCTTCATCTCAAATCACCACCACCAAACTCCTCCTCCTTCTTCAAAATCACCACAATCATATTTACCTCCGCCACATCCACCACCTCAACCACCTATAACCACCTCCCATCACCTCCTCCTTCCTCCTATATCCCTTATTTTATTATCTCCCTAATTTCTCCACCCCACTTCAATCCTCCACCTTAACCATCTCCACCATCAAAATCACCTCCCACCACCACACACCACCCTTCCTCCTCCTCTCTCTCCCCCTCTAATTTGAATGACCTCCTCCTGGGGACTGCGCGCTTGTGGCCAGAGCGCGACAGCCCAGACCGTGGGCCCCTGGCTGTGAATTGCGTGAGTCCCTCCCTCTCTTTCTTTGCTCTCTCCTCTCTCTCCTCTCTCTCCTTAATTCTCTCTCTCCTCTCTCTCATTAAATGATTTATGTGCACGTGCATATGTTTCCAGATTCGAGGATTTCACAGTGTTTTTATTGATTTAGGTGAGTGTTCTCGCTTTATTGGGTATCCCCGCTTCGACGGGCGTTTTGTATTTAATATTGTATTCTGTGAACCGTTATATTTGTATCAGTGTGGTGATTATTATTGGCCCAAAGGCCCATCACTCTAGTTTTGAGATGATTAACTCATGTAGTTATAGTACTAATGATTTTGTATTTGATTAGTCTCAGATTTATGATCAAGATCTCAGTTGGTGTGTAGCTTCAACAAAAGATTTAAAGTCAAGTTTTAGAGCTAGTACGGTTTGATTCAAGAGCCTATACATAAGATCACATCAAGTAATCAAGAGGAGTCTAACTCTTTGGATCAAGTTTGGACCAAGTCAAGAAGATGAGAAGACTTCAAGTGAAGCCCTTCAAGAAGATGACTTAAGTCTAGGTTTGTTTTTATTAAGATTGTGTTTTAGATAAAATGTAAAGGATAGAATAATTGGTGGATTGCTCAAGTACACATACACACACACACACACTCAAGATTTATTTGTGTTTTCATAAAAGAATTTTCATTTGAAAAAATACCGTTTTGGTCTTTGAAAGTTTCTTATATACATATGTTTAATCAAAACTATTTTAGATCTGAATGTTAAAAATATAGATATTTCATCATGTATGTGTAATGGATCATATCCATACACACTAAGCTTTAAAAGTGTTTAAAATATCTTGTTTTTGTATTTGGAGAAGTTTTGGAAAAATCTATTTTGGAAAAATATAGATTTTGTTTTGAGCCAAAATTTCTAAGTTACAAAAATAGTTCAAAATGTTTGTAATATGTCTTGATTTTAATCAAACATGTTTATATATCAAAGTATTATACTGAAACTATTTTTGTAGAATTTTAGAGAATTTATGGGATTTTATCAAAGTCAAAAAGCCAAGTTTTTAATCCCTATTTAGTTCTGGTCAGGCTTCTGCCGGTCGACCGGATCGGTCGACCGAGCTAGGAGTCGTCGACCGAGTCGGTCGACCGAGTCGGTCGACTGATGTACACAGACGTGCGCGCTAGTTCTGGCTGGAGGGCCAGTCGACCGACCCGGTCGACCGCCAGAGAGCTTCTGCTCTCTGGAAAGCCCCAGTCGACCGGGCCGGTCGACCGGCAGAGAGTGTCTGCTCTCTATTCCAGGCCTCGGTCGACCGGACCGGTCGACCACTGGCCCAACGGTCAGATTTCTGACCGTTGGCGGTCGACTGACAGCAGCCAGAGATGCTGACTGGGCTGTGACGGCTAGTTTTTGAGAGCCCTATAAATTGGGTCTTTCTTGAGCTGTTTTAGCTAAGATTTGAGAAGAGTTTTTGGGCTAGTCTTGCATACCTATTTCAGTGGTTATATCCACAAGTTTTAGAGCTATATTTCCAATCAAAAGAGAGTTTATCAAGATAGTTTTTAAAGTGATTTCTTTGAGTTTTTCACCACACATTCCATCCTTATTTTTCTCACAAACACTTGAGCTATCCATTGCTATATCTACCTATAGGAGTGTTGTTGTGAGATTGTTTTTAGGTGATCAAAGTGTTGTGATCACCAAAGTTCTACTTTGTATTTTGAGGAGGCGGACTTGCGGGTTCGCGGTGTTTCGGGTTCTTGTGTGAACTCTTTGTAGAGGTGCGGCCTCGGCAAGCTAGTGGGCTTGCGGTGTGTGTTCTTGCGGGAACAAGAGAGGGACTAGAGAGTCCAAAGAGCTTGTAGGTGTTGCGGCACCAAGTGATCCGGTGGGATCGATTTTAGTGGAAATCCTTCATAGTGTTGAAGGCGGGGACATGGAGCAAGTGTGCTCGAACCTCGAAACAAATCTCTCGTGTTTGCGATTGCTCTCTCTATCTCTTACTTGTTTATATCTTGCATGCTTATATTGCCTTCATCTTTATATGCTTGATATATATTTGTCCTCATATTGTTATATGCTTGGGATTGTTTTCTAACACTTGTATTTAACAAGAGAGCCAACGTGGCACCTCAACTCTTATTTAGAGGAATCTTAAGGAGTTAGTCCAGAGCCCTTCACGGGGAATCCGGCTACACTCTGTGTTATACTTGGTGTTTAGTTTAAGAAGCTTTAGTTTGCATTAAATAAGTTTTAATTCCGGATTAATTGTCCATTAGATTAGCTAGTCACCTATTCACCCCCCTCTAGGTGA